>CAKNXH010075650.1:0-10311 GCA_932178445.1 Andricus quercusramuli | reverse complement strand
CTAAATTTTCTACAAAATATTTAAATTTCTAAGGGAATTCTTAACAATATGATATAGTAAAAAATTCAGTTGAAAAATAAATTTTCAATTAAATAAAAAAAAACTAGTTTTGAAACAAAATAACTTTTTTTTTTTTATACAAATACAACAATTAAATTCGCAACCAAAACTTTAACCAGAAATAGTTGAATTTTCAAAATGAAAATTTAAATGTTCGACAAGAAGACGAATTCTCAACGAAAAATTAAATAGTTTGTATTTCAACAAGAAAAAAAATTTAATTAATTTAAATTTCAAATTTAATTATTTATTTTAAACAAAAAAATGTATTTTCTACTATAAGAAATGATATTAAATTATTATTATCAAAAGAGTTTTCAGCAAAATATTGAAATGTTCAATCAAAAAGATGAACCCTCAAACAAATAAATTTTTAACGAAGTGTTTCAAGTTTTACCCAAGTGATTGAATTTTCAATTTAAAAAATATCAATTTTTAGCCAAAAATAGTTATGTTTTTAGTTTAAAAATTATTTTTCAACGAAAAAAGGCATTTTCAACCAAAAAGATGAATTTTTTACCAAAAAATATGAATTCTAAACGAATAATGTAATAGTATATATTTGAAATAAATCGTTAATCGTTGAAAATCAATTTTTTGAACTAAAAATGGATAAAAATTCAACTGTTTTGTTAAAAATTTGTCTTTTTTTTATAGAAGTTAACTTTCTTCATATATTTGTTTGAACATCAATCTTTTTCTGTTTAAAATTCAATTATTTGTTGAATTTCAACTTTTTGGTTGAAAATTCAACTATTGGGTTAAGAATTCCCTTGGAAATAAAAATATGTTGTTAAAAATTTAGTTGAAAATTATTTTTTCAACGAAAACTTTAAATAAATTTATTGTCGAATTTTTTTATGAACATTTAATCTTTTTGATAAAAAATTCATTTCTGGTGTTGAAAATTCAACTATTAGGAACACCTTATTTCTTTCGTCTTTTTTATTTTTTATATTATCAAATCACAATATGAAAGCATTTATAATATTGACCAACGTTTTGGTGCTCATACAGCACCCTTATCAAGGTAAGAAAAATTAGAGCAGGTGGAAACAGCGACGAAACAACGACGCTCTGATTGAGGAAAGAGCGTCGTTGTTTCATCGTTTAATCTTTTTCTTTCCAAATTAATCTTCTTTTCGGTTAAAAATTCAAGTATTCCAGTTAAATATTTATCATTCAAGTTGAACATTCATCTTTTCGGTTGGAAAAAAATTACCTGGTTAAAAGTTAAACTCTTTTGTTGAACATTATTTTTTTGGTTAAAAGTATTTATTTTCGACCCACCCTAATGTAGAGGTCTTTTAAAAAAAATAAATGTTGATGTTTTAAGGGAGCGGAATTGAAGGTGAGATGCCGGGGCCGTCACACGGGAGCAGCGAGTTGAACCAGGAACAGCAGGGTGAGTAAAATTTGTGATATTTTGGTAGTGCGAGCACCATTACAAACAGCAACAACCTAGCCATTACATCACAATTATGAAATGTGAGTTGAGTGAAGGAAGGAGAAAGGAAGGAATCTTGACGGTTTGAAATGGTAAGCTCGTGAGTAGCTCGGTAGGTCTTGGTAGGCGGTATAGTAGGAGACATTTGACACTTGGAGGTAGTGTTCTAAACTTCTAAAGAGTTTAAATGCTCGAGAATAATGTATAATGTGCTCGACGACCTTCTTCCTTTTATGTGCTTTGAGAATTTAATGAACATTTTTCACCATTTTCAATTACAGGGTGGCGACTTGACCGGGAAATGACCGGGAACTTTATTGACCTGGAAAAAAACCGGGAAATGACCGGGAATTTAATTAAAAAACCGGGATTTTACTTCTGATCGCAGAAAAATTCAAGTTTTCATTATTTACATAATTTTGGTCAATTTGGAAAAGAGATTTCTACTTTATCTACGGTCGCAAATTTTTCAAATGATCGAAGTTTACTCTAATTAAATCATATATTATTACTGAATTTTTATTATTTTCCACTATGAGAAAAACGTTTTGCAATGTTTCGCTCTGTGAGATTTTTTTCGCTTATATAAGTTTAATAATCGAATTGATATTTTAAACAGACAGAAACAATTTTCTCAATTTTTTCAAAAAATGGATTTATCACGTTTTATTCGTTTACTCCTAATTTATCTGACTTTGAAAAGAGAATTTTATAAAATAATTATCGTTTTTATTTTAGTAGAGGGATTTTCGGTGGAGAAGTATGATTTCACAGGGAATTTTTTTTCATGGAACGGGAATTTTTAAAAGAATTATAATTCGGATTTAGAAGAAAGCAATTTGAAAAAATCCCTATTCCAAGTCAGAATCCGGATGAAAATTCAACTATTTTGTTGGAAAAATTTCTTTTTTTCGTAGAAAATTAACCTTTTTGATTGAAAATTTCATTACAAATTAAAATTTTTGGTTGAAAATTCAAGTATTTTGTTAAAAATCAATCTCTTTTTTTGGTATGAAATTAAACTTTCTGTTTCAAAACTTGTTTTTTTCAATTGAAAATTTATTTTTCAACTGAATTCTTAACTATATCATGTTTGTTTGAACATCAATCTTCTTATGTTTGAAATTCAACTATTAGGTTACGAATTCCCTTAGAAATTTAAATATTTTGTTGAAAATTTAGTTGAAAAGTATTATTTTTTTAACTAAAAATTTAACTAAATTTTCTGTCGAATTTTTTTTAAAATATATATTTTTTTTTGTAAAAATATGTTTTTCTTTGAAAGTCAATCTTCTTGTTTAAAAATTCTTCTTTTCTGTTCAAAATTCAAGTATTCCAGTTCAATATTTATCATTTTATTTGAAAATTCATCTTTTCGGTTGAAAATAAAATTGCTTGGTTGAAAGATGAGCTATTTTATTGAAAACTTCTTTTTTCTTTGGAAGAAGAAAAAAATCTTGCCAAAAATGTAACTATTTTGTTGAAAATTTTTCCTTTTTTTTGGTAAAAAAATAATCTTGATTGAGATTTCAATTAAAAATTAAAGTATTTGGTTGAAAATTCATTTATTTTGTTGAAAATTAATCTTTTTTGGTATGAAATTAGTTTTTATGTTTCAAAACTAGTTTTTCTTTTTATATTGAAAATTAATTTTTCAACTGAATTTTTAACTATATCATGTTTGTTTGAACATCAATCTTCTTCTGTTTAAAATTCAACTATTTGTTGAATTTCAACTTTTTGGTTGAAAATTCAACTATTAGGTTAAGATTTCCATTATAAATTAAAATATTTTGTTCAAAATTTAGTTGAAAATTATTTTTTTTCAACTAAAAAATTGACTAAATTTTTTGACGAATTTTTTTTAATGAACATTTAATCTTCTTGATGGAAAATTCATTTTTGGTGTTAAAAATTCAACTACTAGGAATATCCTTAAAAATAAAAATATTTTGTTAAAAATTTAGTTGAAAATAAGTTTTTTATTTAACATTATTTCTTTTAACTAAAAATTTAACTGAATTTTTTGTCTAATTTTCTTTTATGAACATTTAATCTTTTTGATAGAAAATTCATTCTTTATTGTTGAAAATTCAACTATTACTTTAAAAGTTCCATTAAAAATTAAAATGTTTGGTTGAAAATCTATGTATTTTGTTAAAAATTTGGTTGATAATTACTTTCTTACTGACAATTATTTTTTTAACTAAATTTTTGTTCGAAATTTTTTTGTATGAACATTTAATCTTTTTGGTAGAAAATTAATATTTATAGTTGAAAATTCATCAGTTTGGTTGAAAATTAATTTCTTCAAATGAAAACTTAACTGTCCATATTTAGTTGAAAATGAATCTCCTCTACTTTAAAATTCGACAATTTGGATGAACATTTGTCTTCTTTAATTAAAATTCAACTATTTCGTTCAAAATCCACGTCTTGTTTTTTTTTTAATATTTGTTTTTGTAAAAATATCTTTTTCTTTGCAAGTCAATCATCTTGTTTAAAAATTCTTCTTTTCGGTTCAAAATTCAAGTATTCCAGTTCAATATTTATCATTTAATTTAAAAATTCATTTTTTCGGTTGAAAATAAAATTTCTTTGTTGAAAGTTAAACTCTTTTGTTAAAGAATAATTTTTTCGGTTGAAGATTCATCATTTTTAATAAAAATTCATTTCGTTGGTTGAAAGATGAGCTATTTTATTGAAAACTTCTTTTTTCTTTGGAAGAAGAAAAAAAATTTTCCAAAAATTTAACTATTTTGTTGAAAAGTTCTTTCTTTTTTGGTTAAAAATTATTATTTATTTGAACTGAAAATGCAACTATCATTCCAGTTGAATATTCCATAATTTTAGTTAATAATTCATCTCTTTGGTTGATCATACATTTTTGAACTTAAAATTTAATTATTTAAGGTTTGATTGATGATCTCTCTTTTTTTAGTAAAAGTTAATTTGTTGTTCTTGAATATTCAAATATTTCAGTTGAAGTTTCATCAATTTACTTAAAAAAATTAATCAGTTACGTTAAAAATTGAACTATTTCCTTGAAAATCTTGTTTCTTCTTTGTTAAAACTTGATATTTTTCAGCAGAAATGTTAAATATTTGTTTCAAAATTCATTTATTCTGCAATTTTTTGTTTTGTTGTTTTAAGGATGTTTAGAGTGAACTTCGTGGATTAAAATCAATGTTTGCATTTAACGGCAAGTATGAATATGTTATTTTATTTGACCGGGAAAATTGAAAAACTTGACCGGGAAATTTAAAGTTATCCGCCGAATCGCCACCCTGAATTAGGATTCAATTCAATGTCAATTTTTTATCAATTTTCAGAGCAAAAATTTCTTCCTCTTTACATTTTGCCTTTTGTTTCAAATTGTAATCGCTCAAATAGCTAAAGTTATTCAAAATAACTTAAATAATAATTAAAGAATTTAAATTTCGCGTGAAAATGTACCACCACTCAGAAAGGGCGCTAAATTCAAATGATAAAAGAAGTTCAAGTAATAGAAAAGGTTTTTTTTGTTTGTTTGAATAAAACAGTGTATAATTTGAAACAGTTGTATATTTACTTTACCGTATAGTGTACTCGTAAAAAATATATGTATTGTGATATATATTTGTTTAAACAAAAAGTGCGTTAAATTCTCCAAATGCATTTAAGAACTCTACTCGGAGGCTTCGACGGGCTTTTGGTCCGCAGAGTGCAGTTCGCAGTTTATCAGCTGATGTTGTATGAACGATACCGACGTAACCCAGAACGCGAGATACATCAATTTATTAACTATTAATTATTCATTTCATTAACCACGGTATCCGTGTACATATTTTTCAATTTCATGTCCCTTGCTTTTCACATTTTTTTACATTAAAATTACTACATTCAAGCGCCCAAGCTCTAATGCGTTAAATTGTTTGCCGAGTTTCGAGTAACTTTTGGCCGAGGGAGAGGAAAACTGCAGAAAACCTTTCCCGAGCACAGAGTGGTGCAAATCTCGAAGTAACTATTCAAAAAGGACTGTGGCTTTTAATTTTTAACCGATTTGGAAGTTTTTTTAAATGAATTAAAGAGCATTCAATTCTTTACAAATTTACGAAGCGATAGTTTTAATTTAATCATTTTTAGCCTATTTAACTGCAAAGTTACAAAAACAATTATTTTACTGAAATGCGAAAAGGTTTAAATCTTTTAGTGCAATATAATAGTCAAATTAATTAAGATATTCAACTTTTTATTTTATTTTTTTTTGTTGGGGGATTTTGCACTTTTATGAAATCCGCTGAAAAATTTTGAATTATTTATAACCAAGTGAAATGTTAAGTAGTAACAATTTTCTGGTTTTATCATTTTGTTGGATACATATTAGATTGCAAACAATTTTTGTTCGTAAAATAGAATAATTTTTTATTTGCTTATACAATTTGTTTATAACAATAAAATTATACAATAAACGTGACAATAAGATTTGAGAAAAAAATATTTTTGTTATCAAAATATTAAAAAAAAGAAAGTTTGCAAATTTGTTTTAAAAAAATATACTTCAATGTAAAAAAATTATTGTTTTGCACGTTTGTTAAGAATTCAGTGCTCTTTAATTAAAGAAAAAAAACTTTAAAATCAAAGTAGTGTAGCCTTCAGAATTAAGTTTCTAGAAGCTCGGGAACAAATTTATTTAAGGCCATGTCATACTTATCCGATTCCTACCTTACCGACATTTTTTCGCAACTACTCACGTAAACACGAATCAACATACCGAGTTGAAAATTTGGGAATTTAAATAAAAGGCACTGAGGAACCTTTGTGTGGTCGTAAGTTTCTAGAATAACAACCAAAAAATTCTACAAATTTTTGAAAAATAAATTGTTGTGCTTGTTCTAAAAATTGAGGACCATAGAAACGTCCACTATTGTTTTTCACTTAACATTCCAATTTTTCTACTCAAGGCCATGAGATGAGTGGATCACGCTAGATTCCTACCTTACCGGCACTTTTTTTATTTCCTATTCGCGTGAAACCTGGTGAAACTAAGATAGGAAATGAAAAAAGTGTCGGCAAGGTAGGAATCCTGTCACGTGACCCACTCGTCACATGGCGTGGATTTAACTGTTGCGAAAAGAATGTCGGTAAAGTAGAAATCGCGTGAGTGTGACATGGCCTTAATCGGCTAAATAAAGTTAGAGCTAGGTGCCTGATGATTTTTTTGTTCACGCTCACCTCAATGCTAATGAATACTGTCATGTCGCCTTTAATATAGAAAAATAATAAAGCTAAAGTTAACATTGCTACAATCGTTTTTATCGTTTCATCTGCATTGTCTGCTTGTAATATCGTTCACGCTAATAACTTGGGTCTGCATTGTGCTTGAGGAAAGGTTCAGATTTTAAAATACCTATGGAATTTATGTGATCAAGTTGTCAAGAGATTTCAAATTTCATTAGCATTGTGGATTTTTTCGTTTATATCCTCACTCAATGCGCACATTAACTTTTTTTTATTTTGTATGGCCATGTGATGAGTGGGTCACGTAACCAGATTCCTACCTTACCGGCACTTTTTTTATTTCCTAACTTATTTTCACACGAATAGCCACATCGAGTTGAAAATTTGGGATAGTAAGTAAGAAGCACTAAGAAAGGTGGGTCTCATCCTGAATTTTTATAATTATGAAAAAAGTTTTTTTTTGTAAATAATTTTTTTTTATGATTATTAGAATTCAGGACCAGATCTACCTTTCTTAGTGTTTCATATTTAGTATCCCAAATTTTCAACTCGATGTGGCTATTCGTGTGAAAAATAAGTTAGGAACTAAAAAAAAAAGCCGGTAAAGTAGGAATCCGGTTACGTGACCCACTTATCACATGGCCTTAAGTTTTTTTTTTTTAATTTTTGTTAGAATTTGTTAAGTTTGCACTCAATGTGTCTGTTATAAGCGAGGGGGGAACAACTCCTAAAAATGCAGTCCAGCTGAGGTGGATTACTCTGTATTACAAGTGGATTACTACAGATTACAAGTGGATTATTTAAGATTGCAAGTTAGTTATCTAGGATTGCAAGGAGATAGCGTAAGATTAGAAGTGTATTACTCGGGTTACAACTGGATTACTCCGGATTACTTTAATTACTTCGGATTACAAGTTGATTACTCTGGATTACAAGTTGATTACTATGAAATGCAAGCAGATCACTCTGCATTACTTCGGATTTCGATTGGATGACAGGTAGATTAACTGGATTACTGTGGATTACTTTTCATTACAACTGATTTACCTTGGGTTGCCAATGGATTGTGAAGGATTACAACTGAATTATCCCGAATTACTTTACTTACATTGGATTTCAATTTGATTATGGGGAGTTTAAAGTGGATTAAGCCGAATTTAAAGTGCATTACCTACAATTAAAAATGTATTTCCGCAGATTACTTTGATTTCCCTGGATTACAAGTTGATTACTGTGGATTTTAAGTTGATTACTGTTGATTTCAAGTGGATTACTCCGTTTCTTAAATGGATTATAGTGGATTAGGTCGAATTAAAAGGGGATTACTGCAGATTTTAAATGGAATACCGAGGATTACAAGTGAATTACCTAGGATCACTGCGGATTGCTTGGATTATTCTGGATTGCAAAAAGATTAAAACAAAGTATAAGTGGATTATCTAGGATTACAATTGAATTATCTAGGATCACACTGGACTACCAATGATGAAAAGTTGATCACATAAGATTACAAGTGGTTCACTTAAGATTACAACTGGATTACTCCGGGTTACTTCAATTACTTTGGAGTACAAGTTGAATACAGTGGATTACCAAGGATCGCACTGGATTACTTGGAATATTTCGGATTACAAGAGGATTGTAACACATTTCAAGTGGATTACTGGGAATAAGGTGGATTTTTCAACATTTTTAGTCAATTATCTAGGATTACAAGTAGATAGCATAGGATTACAAGTATATTGTCTAGGATTACAAGAGAACTGCCTAGAATTACAACTGGATTGCTCCGATTACTTTAATTACTCCGGATTACAAGTTGATCACTGTTGATTGCAAGTAGATAACTCTGCATTGCTTCGCATTTCGATTGGATTACGCTGGATTATAAGTGGATTCCATAGGATTATAAATAGATTAGTCATAATTACAAGTAGATTAACTGGGATTACTGTGGATTACTTCTCTTTACATGTGGGTTACCTTGGGTTGCCAGTGGATTGTCAAGGATCACAACTGAATTACCCCGAATTACCTTAATTACTCTGGATTACAATTTGCTCGCTGGAGGTTTCAAGTGGATTAATCGGAATTGGAATTGGATTACCTAGGATTCTAAATGAATCACTTAGAATCATTCTGGATTACCCAGATTACCTATGATTGCAAGTGGATTGTTATGATTGCAAGTGGATTACCTAAGATTACAACTGGATTATCTCGCTTTACTCTAATTTCCCTGGATTACAAGTTGTTTACGACAGTTTTCAAGTAGATTACTCCGTTTATAAATGGATTATACTGGATTAAGTCAAATTGCAAGGGGATTACTGTACATTATAAGTGGATTACAAGTGGATTACTTAAGATTTCAAGTTAATAATCTTGGATTACAAGTAGATAGTGAATTATTTATCATTACACGTGGGTTACCTTGGGATGCTAGTGGATTGTGGAGGATTACAGCGGAATTACTTTAATTAATCTGGATTACAATTTGATGATTAGGGGTTTTAAGTGGATTACGCCGCAATCAAAGTGGATTACCTAGGATTCTAAATGATTATACTGGACTACATTAAATTACAAGGTGATTACTGTAGATAATATGTGGATTGCGGCGGATTAAAAGTGGGTTACCTAAGATCAGACCGGATTACTTCGCATTACCTATGATTGCAAGTAGATCCCCCGAGATTACAACTGGATTATCCACGGTTACTTTAATTACTCTAGATTAAAAGTTAATTAGGGTCGATTTTAAGTGGATTAACTAGGGTTACAAGTGTTTCACCTAGGATTACAAGTGGATTAACTAGGTTTGCACGTGGATTACCTAGGAACACAAGTGGTTTAACTAGAATAATAAGTGGATTACACTGGAATACTCCAGATTACAAGGAAATTACCACGTATTGTTGAGTCGATTACATCGAATTACAAGTGAATTATTTAGAATTACAAATGGATCGTCTACAATTACACAAAGATAATCTACGCTTACTTAAGTTTACAAATGGATTACCAAGGATCACACTGGATTGCTTGGATTACGACGGATCACAAGGAATTTTTACCAAATTTCAAGTGGATCACTGGGGATTACAGTTGGATTATCAAGGATTACAAATGGATTACCTTGGATAATAAGTGAATTACCTAGAAGAAAGTTGGATTACCGCGGATTACTAGGGTTACAAGTGGTTTATACAGGATTACAAGTGGATTATTCAGGATTAAAAGTGGATTATTCAGGGCTATAAGTGGATTACATAGGATTACTAATGGTTTACCTAGGATTACAAGGGAATTAATATGATTAAAAGAGGATTACCACTGTAGGTTAAGTTACGTCGGATCTCAAGTGGATTATTTATGATTACAAATGGATTTCCCTGGTTAAAAATTGAATTACCTAGAAGAAAGTTGGATTACCGCGGATTACTAGGGTTACAATTGGATTATGCAGGATTACAAATGGATTACCTAACATTAAAAGTGGATTATTGGGATTACAATTGGATTACCTAGGCTTACTAGTGGTTTACCTAGGATTACAAGTGAATTACTTTGGATTACAAGAG
>CAKNXH010075649.1:0-10313 GCA_932178445.1 Andricus quercusramuli | reverse complement strand
CTAAATTTTCTACAAAATATTTAAATTTCTAAGGGAATTCTTAACAACATGATATAGTAAAAAATTCAGTTGAAAAATAAATTTTCAATTAAATAAAAAAAAACTAGTTTTGAAACAAAATAACTTTTTTTTTTTATACAAATACAACAATTAAATTCGCAACCAAAACTTTAACCAGAAATAGTTGAATTTTCAAAATGAAAATTTAAATGTTCGACAAGAAGACGAATTCTCAACGAAAAATTAAATAGTTTGTATTTCAACAAGAAAAAAAATTTAATTAATTTAAATTTCAAATTTAATTATTTATTTTAAACAAAAAAATGTATTTTCTACTATAAGAAATGATATTAAATTATTATTATTATCAAAAGAGTTTTCAGCAAAATATTGAAATGTTCAATCAAAAAGATGAACCCTCAAACAAATAAATTTTTAACGAAGTGTTTCAAGTTTTACCCAAGTGATTGAATTTTCAATTTAAAAAATATCAATTTTTAGCCAAAAATAGTTATGTTTTTAGTTTAAAAATTATTTTTCAACGAAAAAAGGCATTTTCAACCAAAAAGATGAATTTTTTACCAAAAAATATGAATTCTAAACGAATAATGTAATAGTATATATTTGAAATAAATCGTTAATCGTTGAAAATCAATTTTTTGAACTAAAAATGGATAAAAATTCAACTGTTTTGTTAAAAATTTGTCTTTTTTTTATAGAAGTTAACTTTCTTCATATATTTGTTTGAACATCAATCTTTTTCTGTTTAAAATTCAATTATTTGTTGAATTTCAACTTTTTGGTTGAAAATTCAACTATTGGGTTAAGAATTCCCTTGGAAATAAAAATATGTTGTTAAAAATTTAGTTGAAAATTATTTTTTCAACGAAAACTTTAAATAAATTTATTGTCGAATTTTTTTATGAACATTTAATCTTTTTGATAAAAAATTCATTTCTGGTGTTGAAAATTCAACTATTAGGAACACCTTATTTCTTTCGTCTTTTTTATTTTTTATATTATCAAATCACAATATGAAAGCATTTATAATATTGACCAACGTTTTGGTGCTCATACAGCACCCTTATCAAGGTAAGAAAAATTAGAGCAGGTGGAAACAGCGACGAAACAACGACGCTCTGATTGAGGAAAGAGCGTCGTTGTTTCATCGTTTAATCTTTTTCTTTCCAAATTAATCTTCTTTTCGGTTAAAAATTCAAGTATTCCAGTTAAATATTTATCATTCAAGTTGAACATTCATCTTTTCGGTTGGAAAAAAATTACCTGGTTAAAAGTTAAACTCTTTTGTTGAACATTATTTTTTTGGTTAAAAGTATTTATTTTCGACCCACCCTAATGTAGAGGTCTTTTAAAAAAAATAAATGTTGATGTTTTAAGGGAGCGGAATTGAAGGTGAGATGCCGGGGCCGTCACACGGGAGCAGCGAGTTGAACCAGGAACAGCAGGGTGAGTAAAATTTGTGATATTTTGGTAGTGCGAGCACCATTACAAACAGCAACAACCTAGCCATTACATCACAATTATGAAATGTGAGTTGAGTGAAGGAAGGAGAAAGGAAGGAATCTTGACGGTTTGAAATGGTAAGCTCGTGAGTAGCTCGGTAGGTCTTGGTAGGCGGTATAGTAGGAGACATTTGACACTTGGAGGTAGTGTTCTAAACTTCTAAAGAGTTTAAATGCTCGAGAATAATGTATAATGTGCTCGACGACCTTCTTCCTTTTATGTGCTTTGAGAATTTAATGAACATTTTTCACCATTTTCAATTACAGGGTGGCGACTTGACCGGGAAATGACCGGGAACTTTATTGACCTGGAAAAAAACCGGGAAATGACCGGGAATTTAATTAAAAAACCGGGATTTTACTTCTGATCGCAGAAAAATTCAAGTTTTCATTATTTACATAATTTTGGTCAATTTGGAAAAGAGATTTCTACTTTATCTACGGTCGCAAATTTTTCAAATGATCGAAGTTTACTCTAATTAAATCATATATTATTACTGAATTTTTATTATTTTCCACTATGAGAAAAACGTTTTGCAATGTTTCGCTCTGTGAGATTTTTTTCGCTTATATAAGTTTAATAATCGAATTGATATTTTAAACAGACAGAAACAATTTTCTCAATTTTTTCAAAAAATGGATTTATCACGTTTTATTCGTTTACTCCTAATTTATCTGACTTTGAAAAGAGAATTTTATAAAATAATTATCGTTTTTATTTTAGTAGAGGGATTTTCGGTGGAGAAGTATGATTTCACAGGGAATTTTTTTTCATGGAACGGGAATTTTTAAAAGAATTATAATTCGGATTTAGAAGAAAGCAATTTGAAAAAATCCCTATTCCAAGTCAGAATCCGGATGAAAATTCAACTATTTTGTTGGAAAAATTTCTTTTTTTCGTAGAAAATTAACCTTTTTGATTGAAAATTTCATTACAAATTAAAATTTTTGGTTGAAAATTCAAGTATTTTGTTAAAAATCAATCTCTTTTTTTGGTATGAAATTAAACTTTCTGTTTCAAAACTTGTTTTTTTCAATTGAAAATTTATTTTTCAACTGAATTCTTAACTATATCATGTTTGTTTGAACATCAATCTTCTTATGTTTGAAATTCAACTATTAGGTTACGAATTCCCTTAGAAATTTAAATATTTTGTTGAAAATTTAGTTGAAAAGTATTATTTTTTTAACTAAAAATTTAACTAAATTTTCTGTCGAATTTTTTTTAAAATATATATTTTTTTTTGTAAAAATATGTTTTTCTTTGAAAGTCAATCTTCTTGTTTAAAAATTCTTCTTTTCTGTTCAAAATTCAAGTATTCCAGTTCAATATTTATCATTTTATTTGAAAATTCATCTTTTCGGTTGAAAATAAAATTGCTTGGTTGAAAGATGAGCTATTTTATTGAAAACTTCTTTTTTCTTTGGAAGAAGAAAAAAATCTTGCCAAAAATGTAACTATTTTGTTGAAAATTTTTCCTTTTTTTTGGTAAAAAAATAATCTTGATTGAGATTTCAATTAAAAATTAAAGTATTTGGTTGAAAATTCATTTATTTTGTTGAAAATTAATCTTTTTTGGTATGAAATTAGTTTTTATGTTTCAAAACTAGTTTTTCTTTTTATATTGAAAATTAATTTTTCAACTGAATTTTTAACTATATCATGTTTGTTTGAACATCAATCTTCTTCTGTTTAAAATTCAACTATTTGTTGAATTTCAACTTTTTGGTTGAAAATTCAACTATTAGGTTAAGATTTCCATTATAAATTAAAATATTTTGTTCAAAATTTAGTTGAAAATTATTTTTTTTCAACTAAAAAATTGACTAAATTTTTTGACGAATTTTTTTTAATGAACATTTAATCTTCTTGATGGAAAATTCATTTTTGGTGTTAAAAATTCAACTACTAGGAATATCCTTAAAAATAAAAATATTTTGTTAAAAATTTAGTTGAAAATAAGTTTTTTATTTAACATTATTTCTTTTAACTAAAAATTTAACTGAATTTTTTGTCTAATTTTCTTTTATGAACATTTAATCTTTTTGATAGAAAATTCATTCTTTATTGTTGAAAATTCAACTATTACTTTAAAAGTTCCATTAAAAATTAAAATGTTTGGTTGAAAATCTATGTATTTTGTTAAAAATTTGGTTGATAATTACTTTCTTACTGACAATTATTTTTTTAACTAAATTTTTGTTCGAAATTTTTTTGTATGAACATTTAATCTTTTTGGTAGAAAATTAATATTTATAGTTGAAAATTCATCAGTTTGGTTGAAAATTAATTTCTTCAAATGAAAACTTAACTGTCCATATTTAGTTGAAAATGAATCTCCTCTACTTTAAAATTCGACAATTTGGATGAACATTTGTCTTCTTTAATTAAAATTCAACTATTTCGTTCAAAATCCACGTCTTGTTTTTTTTTTAATATTTGTTTTTGTAAAAATATCTTTTTCTTTGCAAGTCAATCATCTTGTTTAAAAATTCTTCTTTTCGGTTCAAAATTCAAGTATTCCAGTTCAATATTTATCATTTAATTTAAAAATTCATTTTTTCGGTTGAAAATAAAATTTCTTTGTTGAAAGTTAAACTCTTTTGTTAAAGAATAATTTTTTCGGTTGAAGATTCATCATTTTTAATAAAAATTCATTTCGTTGGTTGAAAGATGAGCTATTTTATTGAAAACTTCTTTTTTCTTTGGAAGAAGAAAAAAAATTTTCCAAAAATTTAACTATTTTGTTGAAAAGTTCTTTCTTTTTTGGTTAAAAATTATTATTTATTTGAACTGAAAATGCAACTATCATTCCAGTTGAATATTCCATAATTTTAGTTAATAATTCATCTCTTTGGTTGATCATACATTTTTGAACTTAAAATTTAATTATTTAAGGTTTGATTGATGATCTCTCTTTTTTTAGTAAAAGTTAATTTGTTGTTCTTGAATATTCAAATATTTCAGTTGAAGTTTCATCAATTTACTTAAAAAAATTAATCAGTTACGTTAAAAATTGAACTATTTCCTTGAAAATCTTGTTTCTTCTTTGTTAAAACTTGATATTTTTCAGCAGAAATGTTAAATATTTGTTTCAAAATTCATTTATTCTGCAATTTTTTGTTTTGTTGTTTTAAGGATGTTTAGAGTGAACTTCGTGGATTAAAATCAATGTTTGCATTTAACGGCAAGTATGAATATGTTATTTTATTTGACCGGGAAAATTGAAAAACTTGACCGGGAAATTTAAAGTTATCCGCCGAATCGCCACCCTGAATTAGGATTCAATTCAATGTCAATTTTTTATCAATTTTCAGAGCAAAAATTTCTTCCTCTTTACATTTTGCCTTTTGTTTCAAATTGTAATCGCTCAAATAGCTAAAGTTATTCAAAATAACTTAAATAATAATTAAAGAATTTAAATTTCGCGTGAAAATGTACCACCACTCAGAAAGGGCGCTAAATTCAAATGATAAAAGAAGTTCAAGTAATAGAAAAGGTTTTTTTTGTTTGTTTGAATAAAACAGTGTATAATTTGAAACAGTTGTATATTTACTTTACCGTATAGTGTACTCGTAAAAAATATATGTATTGTGATATATATTTGTTTAAACAAAAAGTGCGTTAAATTCTCCAAATGCATTTAAGAACTCTACTCGGAGGCTTCGACGGGCTTTTGGTCCGCAGAGTGCAGTTCGCAGTTTATCAGCTGATGTTGTATGAACGATACCGACGTAACCCAGAACGCGAGATACATCAATTTATTAACTATTAATTATTCATTTCATTAACCACGGTATCCGTGTACATATTTTTCAATTTCATGTCCCTTGCTTTTCACATTTTTTTACATTAAAATTACTACATTCAAGCGCCCAAGCTCTAATGCGTTAAATTGTTTGCCGAGTTTCGAGTAACTTTTGGCCGAGGGAGAGGAAAACTGCAGAAAACCTTTCCCGAGCACAGAGTGGTGCAAATCTCGAAGTAACTATTCAAAAAGGACTGTGGCTTTTAATTTTTAACCGATTTGGAAGTTTTTTTAAATGAATTAAAGAGCATTCAATTCTTTACAAATTTACGAAGCGATAGTTTTAATTTAATCATTTTTAGCCTATTTAACTGCAAAGTTACAAAAACAATTATTTTACTGAAATGCGAAAAGGTTTAAATCTTTTAGTGCAATATAATAGTCAAATTAATTAAGATATTCAACTTTTTATTTTATTTTTTTTTGTTGGGGGATTTTGCACTTTTATGAAATCCGCTGAAAAATTTTGAATTATTTATAACCAAGTGAAATGTTAAGTAGTAACAATTTTCTGGTTTTATCATTTTGTTGGATACATATTAGATTGCAAACAATTTTTGTTCGTAAAATAGAATAATTTTTTATTTGCTTATACAATTTGTTTATAACAATAAAATTATACAATAAACGTGACAATAAGATTTGAGAAAAAAATATTTTTGTTATCAAAATATTAAAAAAAAGAAAGTTTGCAAATTTGTTTTAAAAAAATATACTTCAATGTAAAAAAATTATTGTTTTGCACGTTTGTTAAGAATTCAGTGCTCTTTAATTAAAGAAAAAAAACTTTAAAATCAAAGTAGTGTAGCCTTCAGAATTAAGTTTCTAGAAGCTCGGGAACAAATTTATTTAAGGCCATGTCATACTTATCCGATTCCTACCTTACCGACATTTTTTCGCAACTACTCACGTAAACAAGAATCAACATACCGAGTTGAAAATTTGGGAATTTAAATAAAAGGCACTGAGGAACCTTTGTGTGGTCGTAAGTTTCTAGAATAACAACCAAAAAATTCTACAAATTTTTGAAAAATAAATTGTTGTGCTTGTTCTAAAAATTGAGGACCATAGAAACGTCCGCTATTGTTTTTCACTTAACATTCCAATTTTTCTACTCAAGGCCATGAGATGAGTGGATCACGCTAGATTCCTACCTTACCGGCACTTTTTTTATTTCCTATTCGCGTGAAACCTGGTGAAACTAAGATAGGAAATGAAAAAAGTGTCGGCAAGGTAGGAATCCTGTCACGTGACCCACTCGTCACATGGCGTGGATTTAACTGTTGCGAAAAGAATGTCGGTAAAGTAGAAATCGCGTGAGTGTGACATGGCCTTAATCGGCTAAATAAAGTTAGAGCTAGGTGCCTGATGATTTTTTTGTTCACGCTCACCTCAATGCTAATGAATACTGTCATGTCGCCTTTAATATAGAAAAATAATAAAGCTAAAGTTAACATTGCTACAATCGTTTTTATCGTTTCATCTGCATTGTCTGCTTGTAATATCGTTCACGCTAATAACTTGGGTCTGCATTGTGCTTGAGGAAAGGTTCAGATTTTAAAATACCTATGGAATTTATGTGATCAAGTTGTCAAGAGATTTCAAATTTCATTAGCATTGTGGATTTTTTCGTTTATATCCTCACTCAATGCGCACATTAACTTTTTTTTATTTTGTATGGCCATGTGATGAGTGGGTCACGTAACCAGATTCCTACCTTACCGGCACTTTTTTTATTTCCTAACTTATTTTCACACGAATAGCCACATCGAGTTGAAAATTTGGGATAGTAAGTAAGAAGCACTAAGAAAGGTGGGTCTCATCCTGAATTTTTATAATTATGAAAAAAGTTTTTTTTTGTAAATAATTTTTTTTTATGATTATTAGAATTCAGGACCAGATCTACCTTTCTTAGTGTTTCATATTTAGTATCCCAAATTTTCAACTCGATGTGGCTATTCGTGTGAAAAATAAGTTAGGAACTAAAAAAAAAAGCCGGTAAAGTAGGAATCCGGTTACGTGACCCACTTATCACATGGCCTTAAGTTTTTTTTTTTTAATTTTTGTTAGAATTTGTTAAGTTTGCACTCAATGTGTCTGTTATAAGCGAGGGGGGAACAACTCCTAAAAATGCAGTCCAGCTGAGGTGGATTACTCTGTATTACAAGTGGATTACTACAGATTACAAGTGGATTATTTAAGATTGCAAGTTAGTTATCTAGGATTGCAAGGAGATAGCGTAAGATTAGAAGTGTATTACTCGGGTTACAACTGGATTACTCCGGATTACTTTAATTACTTCGGATTACAAGTTGATTACTCTGGATTACAAGTTGATTACTATGAAATGCAAGCAGATCACTCTGCATTACTTCGGATTTCGATTGGATGACAGGTAGATTAACTGGATTACTGTGGATTACTTTTCATTACAACTGATTTACCTTGGGTTGCCAATGGATTGTGAAGGATTACAACTGAATTATCCCGAATTACTTTACTTACATTGGATTTCAATTTGATTATGGGGAGTTTAAAGTGGATTAAGCCGAATTTAAAGTGCATTACCTACAATTAAAAATGTATTTCCGCAGATTACTTTGATTTCCCTGGATTACAAGTTGATTACTGTGGATTTTAAGTTGATTACTGTTGATTTCAAGTGGATTACTCCGTTTCTTAAATGGATTATAGTGGATTAGGTCGAATTAAAAGGGGATTACTGCAGATTTTAAATGGAATACCGAGGATTACAAGTGAATTACCTAGGATCACTGCGGATTGCTTGGATTATTCTGGATTGCAAAAAGATTAAAACAAAGTATAAGTGGATTATCTAGGATTACAATTGAATTATCTAGGATCACACTGGACTACCAATGATGAAAAGTTGATCACATAAGATTACAAGTGGTTCACTTAAGATTACAACTGGATTACTCCGGGTTACTTCAATTACTTTGGAGTACAAGTTGAATACAGTGGATTACCAAGGATCGCACTGGATTACTTGGAATATTTCGGATTACAAGAGGATTGTAACACATTTCAAGTGGATTACTGGGAATAAGGTGGATTTTTCAACATTTTTAGTCAATTATCTAGGATTACAAGTAGATAGCATAGGATTACAAGTATATTGTCTAGGATTACAAGAGAACTGCCTAGAATTACAACTGGATTGCTCCGATTACTTTAATTACTCCGGATTACAAGTTGATCACTGTTGATTGCAAGTAGATAACTCTGCATTGCTTCGCATTTCGATTGGATTACGCTGGATTATAAGTGGATTCCATAGGATTATAAATAGATTAGTCATAATTACAAGTAGATTAACTGGGATTACTGTGGATTACTTCTCTTTACATGTGGGTTACCTTGGGTTGCCAGTGGATTGTCAAGGATCACAACTGAATTACCCCGAATTACCTTAATTACTCTGGATTACAATTTGCTCGCTGGAGGTTTCAAGTGGATTAATCGGAATTGGAATTGGATTACCTAGGATTCTAAATGAATCACTTAGAATCATTCTGGATTACCCAGATTACCTATGATTGCAAGTGGATTGTTATGATTGCAAGTGGATTACCTAAGATTACAACTGGATTATCTCGCTTTACTCTAATTTCCCTGGATTACAAGTTGTTTACGACAGTTTTCAAGTAGATTACTCCGTTTATAAATGGATTATACTGGATTAAGTCAAATTGCAAGGGGATTACTGTACATTATAAGTGGATTACAAGTGGATTACTTAAGATTTCAAGTTAATAATCTTGGATTACAAGTAGATAGTGAATTATTTATCATTACACGTGGGTTACCTTGGGATGCTAGTGGATTGTGGAGGATTACAGCGGAATTACTTTAATTAATCTGGATTACAATTTGATGATTAGGGGTTTTAAGTGGATTACGCCGCAATCAAAGTGGATTACCTAGGATTCTAAATGATTATACTGGACTACATTAAATTACAAGGTGATTACTGTAGATAATATGTGGATTGCGGCGGATTAAAAGTGGGTTACCTAAGATCAGACCGGATTACTTCGCATTACCTATGATTGCAAGTAGATCCCCCGAGATTACAACTGGATTATCCACGGTTACTTTAATTACTCTAGATTAAAAGTTAATTAGGGTCGATTTTAAGTGGATTAACTAGGGTTACAAGTGTTTCACCTAGGATTACAAGTGGATTAACTAGGTTTGCACGTGGATTACCTAGGAACACAAGTGGTTTAACTAGAATAATAAGTGGATTACACTGGAATACTCCAGATTACAAGGAAATTACCACGTATTGTTGAGTCGATTACATCGAATTACAAGTGAATTATTTAGAATTACAAATGGATCGTCTACAATTACACAAAGATAATCTACGCTTACTTAAGTTTACAAATGGATTACCAAGGATCACACTGGATTGCTTGGATTACGACGGATCACAAGGAATTTTTACCAAATTTCAAGTGGATCACTGGGGATTACAGTTGGATTATCAAGGATTACAAATGGATTACCTTGGATAATAAGTGAATTACCTAGAAGAAAGTTGGATTACCGCGGATTACTAGGGTTACAAGTGGTTTATACAGGATTACAAGTGGATTATTCAGGATTAAAAGTGGATTATTCAGGGCTATAAGTGGATTACATAGGATTACTAATGGTTTACCTAGGATTACAAGGGAATTAATATGATTAAAAGAGGATTACCACTGTAGGTTAAGTTACGTCGGATCTCAAGTGGATTATTTATGATTACAAATGGATTTCCCTGGTTAAAAATTGAATTACCTAGAAGAAAGTTGGATTACCGCGGATTACTAGGGTTACAATTGGATTATGCAGGATTACAAATGGATTACCTAACATTAAAAGTGGATTATTGGGATTACAATTGGATTACCTAGGCTTACTAGTGGTTTACCTAGGATTACAAGTGAATTACTTTGGATTACAAGAG
>CAKNXH010075644.1:0-21077 GCA_932178445.1 Andricus quercusramuli | reverse complement strand
ATCAAATTCCAATGTAGTTGCGCCGACCCTGGTGTACCTGAACCACCACCAGGTTGTTAAAAGCATCATCTACAGGAAGTCTCTCAAAATTTAAATTCCGATGATAAGAAGATCGAATTTAAATGTAGTTGCGCCGACCCTGGTTTACCTGATCATGCACCAGGTTGCTAAAAGCATCGTCTACAGGAATTATATCAAAATTTGAAGTTCGATGATAAACAGACCGGATTCCAATGTAGTTGCACCGACCCTGGTGCATGATCAGGTACACCAAGGCTGGCGCAACAACATTGGTATTTGCCCGTTTATCATCGAACTTGAAATTTTGAGAAAATTCCTGTAGACGATGCTTTTAGCAACCTGGTGCATAATCAGGTACAACAGGGTCGGCGCAACTACATTTGAATTCGACCTTTTCATCAACGAACTTTAAATTTTGAGAAAATTCCTGTAGACGATACTTTTAGCAACCTGGTGCATGATCAGGTACACCAGGGTTGGTGCAACTACCTTGAAATTTGATTTGTTTATTATCGAAGTTTGAATGTTGAGAAAATTCCTGTAGGAGATGCGTTTATCAACCTGGTGCATGATCGGGTACACCAGGGTCGGCGCAACTACATCTTAATTCGATCTTTTCATCAACGAACTTTAAATCTTTGAAAAATTCCTGTAGAAGATGCTTTCACCAACCTGGTGCATGATCAGGTATACCAGGGTCGGCGCAACTACATTATAATTTGATCTTTTTGTCATCGAAGTTCAAATGTTGAAAAAATTCCTGTAGACGATGCTTTTAGCAACCTGGTGCATAATTAGGTACACCGGGGTCGTTTTCACTTCCGGAGGAGTACCGATATTACGCACCTTTATACCGTCCGAACTCAATGACATACTTAAATCGTGTCGAACAACGTATATATGAAGAAATATTATGTTCCTATTATATAAATTGTGAATTGCAGATTATGTTATTATTTTTATTTATTACATAATACATTATGTATAAACTATATAGAATTTTTCCACCTGGGGCATGAGTCAGAAAAAATTATTTTTACGAAGGTGTCGGTATGTCTGTCTGTTTATAGTCTGTCTATAGTCTGTAGGCACGATAACTTTCGAAAAAACGATTGAATTAAGCTTTGGCACACATTTTCAAGGTCGAAAGAAAAGGACAAGTTCGTTAGCCAGCTATTTTGGATGAAAATTCAAAATGTTAGAGGATAAAAAAATGTTCGAGAACATTTATTCAGGATTAAAAAGTTGTAGGTACGGACATTTGTAGTAATCGGAAAGTTGAACAATTTATCCTCACGATTTTTTTCGATAAAAAGAAAATTGTCAGAGTCACAGCATTTTCAATATTAAGAAAAACCAAACGAAAATTCTAGGCCAAACAACACATTATATGAAAAAAGCCTAGAGAAGAAAAACGTTGCCTATTGAAAGCCCGGCAACATTAACATAACAACTTCTTGAATTTTCTTGAAAAATCGAAAATTGAAATTTTGATCACACAAAGAATAATAAACGAAAATTGTGCACACAAGAAAGATCTACAAATTCGCTATGAATCACTTTTTATTTGACGCGTAGTTTTTGTTTTTTGCGTAAAATACAACATTAAGAATGAAAAAATCTAATTTTTGGACAAATGACACAAGCTACGAAAAAAATAAATCAACAAAAGTTGTTTAACCAGAATTGAGCTACAAATCGGTCATTAATCATTTTTTGATAAGACGCGCCATTTTTGTTTAAATCATGAAAAAAGACATTTCAAATGGACAAATTAAATTTTTGATAGAAAGACACAAGGTACAATAACATTTTTAATAACAAAATTGTTTTTAAATCAGATTTGAACATTTTCTTTTAACCTTTTTTTCTTACGAGGCACGCGATGATAATGTGTTCGTTAAAGCCGAAGGAGCTTTAACAAAAGAGAATTCACAATCACTAAATTTCAGTTGTCGATGGTTCGACTTCCAATTTCAATAGTCCTATGCAAAAATGCGGGCAGATTTTCAAAAATAAAATTGTTAATAATGTTTACTCTGTTGTTCTGCAAAAACTCTTGGGTGTAGGATTAGATCAATTCATTGAAGCAAAAGATTTGACAAGAACAAAAATTTTGTTGATTCCACCAAATATGTGGAATAATATTTGTTTTCAATTAATGTAATAAATAAATGTTGTTTATTATACAAAAAAACTGTAAGATGCTCTTCAGGATCATGCATTTCTTATAATTGGGGAAATTTCCCAAATAATTTAGGATTTTCTTATTCCCAAACAAGTAATTAGAATTCCCCAAACCGATCGAAATAATTTCTTTCCAGAAGGAAATTTTTCCAAAGTATCGGGGAAGTTTCCAACTTTTTTAGGAAAACAACCCTTTCGACCCAAAGTTTGAAATTTTACCCCCAAGATTAATGGGAAAATTTCCGAAATATTTTACAGTGTATTTTATTGTAAATTATTATTGTATATTCAAATATAACACAATTCTCCTTACGTACAAACTCGAAGCTCGCACATGCACATAAATACACATAATGGATAGCTGACTGATGATGTGAATTCCTAGGTTTTCTAGTTCATCAGGGTTTGCCTCTTCCTATATTGTAGTTCCACGACGGTAATTACAATGTCCACATTTCAACTTAATACTTCAAACTAAATACTCTTCTAAGAAAATCTCTTGAATGAATATGAGGCTGGTGGAAAAAATTGCAAGATATAGAAATGCCTTCTGAATTCCCAGGTGTGGAGTACTCCTTAACTCCACAGAGTCTCCGCCGGCCCTGTTTTCCTCAGTTTTTTGGAAAGCGATGTACTTCTTTATTCTAACACCTAAATGTCATATACACACCTGTTATTTTGAAAATGGTGCTTTAAACTAACACTTAAACACTGCGTTATGAATGACTGATACTGAAACCGCGTTTATATCCGGTCTCTCTTGTATCCTCCCGCGCTTATATCCCTGCTATAGATCTCATTTATACTGCTTGGAATCCACCACCTCGCAGTATCACGTTACTAACAAGCCCAGTAAAAAAAACTAATTGGGACGAATTGAGAAGAATTCGCCAGGAGCCCCCGTGAATCTTGCTTTGCGACAATCTCGAATTGGAGATGGTGGTGAATTCGTGTAAATTCGTGAAAAGTAATAAAGTCTTCAAACATCCTATTCGCCCGTATTTAAAGGGAAAATTTTGTAGGGGATATAATTTATTTGAATGCGTCAGCACGAATTATTTTCAGTGTCCGCCAATTCATTTTGATTTGCGAGATTTTAAGTCAAGCCCCCATTCTCGCCAGAATTCGCCAGCGCGAATACAGTTAAAGACTGGCCTATTCAATCGAATTCGTAAGCTATAACCAACGCGCTCGATATGAAGGATCCGTTGTAAATAAATATCAATGAGTCCCGTAGCTCAGTGGTCACCCTCTGGACTTTATACACTCGAGGTCGCTGGTTCGAGTCTCGAGGCATGCAATTTTTTTATTGTTTTGCGAAATGACCTCAAACACGAATTAAGGCGAATTGACACGCATTCAATTCGTTTCAACGAATCAGAAAGCAGAATTCGGGCGAATTTAAACATATTAATTCACCGCAATCCTCCCGAATCAGTTTTTTTTTACTGGGAGCCCATCAGTGCGCAGCGCGGCAGTTTCCCCGTCGCTGAGGAGCAGTGGTGGCATCCTCTCTCGGGAGGATATAAGTGAATGTTTATGTATATCCTCCGACGGCGGATATAAATGCGGTTCCAGTATAATACGAATATCAGACGTTGCCACCGTTGGAACCACCGTCTTGTGTATCTTCACGCGCACTAGCGACCCCAGCAGCTGCAAGTGTCAGTCGCGAGCCCCATTGGGTTAATTCGAGTTTGTCGAATATAATCTTTCTGCAAAGCCCTCACAATTTGCAGAGTTTTCATGCATCTGTTATCATTGTTATTGTTATCTTGTTATTGTGTTAGTTTGAGTTGTTTGAAAACAAACATGCGCTGCAAAATCCTTAAAATGCAATTGGTTTTCGCGTATTTCTGACCGATTTCGAAGTAAACCCGGAAAATGTTGTCAGCCCTTCGCGTATCTCTCAGCGTTTTCGAGATGACTCAAAATTTGTATTATTTTTTTCATAAAAAAAAATTGTATTGAGTTAGTTCTAGTTGGTCGAAAACAAAACCCCCCTGCAAAAACATGAATAGTAAATTAGTGTTTTGGTATTCCTGATCGTTTTCGAAATAATTTGATATTTCTTCTTTAATTTCGACAGAATGTGTACTCGTTAAGATCGGGGTGGCCAAGGACCACCGCCATTTAGGAAGCCTTGAAAATGTTGTCAGTTTTCGCGTGTCTCTCACCGTTTTTGAGATAACTCCAAATTTTTATTCTTGTTCTATTCTAAAATCCATTTCGTTGGGTAAGTTCGAGTTGGTCGAAAACAATGCCGCTCTGAGGACCATATCCCTTTAGAAAATCCTGTAAATGTTTTCAGTTTTCACGTATCTCTCACCGTTTCCGAGATAAACCAAACTTTTGATTTTGCTTTGAATTTTGAAAACACTTTCTTCCCTTTCCCCTATGTTTGGCGAAACTAACAATGAATTTCACCTAATTTATAACTAATTCGACTTAGAAACACTTATTTGTAGTCTTACTTTCAACTATTTTATCAATTGTTTATAATGATTAGGTCAGAAATGTTGTCCTTTAGAAATTTCTGCCTACTTAAATTATCGAGCTATCGAATCTTTTTTTACATTATCGACTTATTGAATGTTGCTCACGACAGCTGATTGGTTGATTCTACTGTAACTTACATAAGATGGCAATGGCTAACTGAATTGACCAATAGAGTTTGGGGACTACGCATGAAGTTGGCCGAAATGCTTGTCCTGATTATAACAGGATTTTTCTACAAGGAGAAAAATGTATCTTCAGATTCAAAATCTGGACTCTCAACTACTAGAGACTAAACTATTATACGCGCGCACATGGCACTCTAAATTTTATATTAATTTTTATTATTTACCCATTTTCGAATAAGTACTTTTTAAACTTTTGACCAGTTAAATTCTTGCTAAAATTATATTCAGAAAGAATATGTTTAGTGTATCCATGTAACATAGAATTATTTTATTCACGATTACTATAATTAACAGTAAAGGGCAATACATCATTCGAAGATTCAAAGTGCACGACTCAACCAACGTAATAAATCTTGAAACAAATATCAGTAAAAATTATTATAATTCTAACTATAAATACTAATAATATTTCATTAAAAATTTATCCCGTAATTATAAAATGGAGATCTGAGAAAATTCGCGGAATATCATGAATTGGGGCGGCATAGTGGTGCAAATATAGACATGAAAATATCCACAAAATAAATTATGATACCTCAAATGCAAAACAATACATCATTACCAGATTTATATACAACGCATCAAAATATATTGCTTTTTTACGTTTAGGGTATGTAATTTAATATTGTGAAAAAACTTGATTTTTGTACAATCACATTTGCGCGTACATTCACGGCTATTTTTGTAAATCAGCGCATCAAAATGGATCACTAAATCATCGAAACATTAATACCTAAAAATTTAAAAATTATATTTCGATCCGATGTTCAGTTCACAATATAAGAATCATTAAACATGTATTTGCATTGAAATGTTTAAATAATTTTTACTTCACATTTTTTTATTTGAACTTTTATTCCTTAAAATATGATTCATCCGTGCACTCTAACAGCACTTTAGACAAATACAAATTTCAATAGAAAAATAACAGCGTATTAAAAAACATTGCTAAATAATTGAAACATATGTACACATAATTTTGAAAATTAAATTAAAATACTCATTCCATGGCTATGTTTGTCAATGAGTGCATAACAGTACATCGCTCAATCATTAAAACATTATAACCCATCATTTTAAAAATTATATTCTGATATAGTACTCAACAAAATAAAAAGTATTCAACAATTATGTGCATTAAAAGTTTGAAAAAATGTTGTCAGTGAATTGAATGATTAAAACATTGCTAAAAATAAGCTTCGAATCTCCTTTTTGAAATGAGACCAAAAATACAGTGAAATATTCACTTGTTCTCAATTTATAATGAAAAATGCGGAAGCGTGCCCAAGACGAAAATCGGTTCGTTGAGCGGCAGTCGTACTCACATCTTTTGTTAACGTGAGGAAAACAACAACAAAAAGAATGTAGTCACGACTGGACCGTCCGATTTCGTCTTGGGTACGCTTCCGCATTTCTCATGATAATTCAAGGACCAGTAAATATTTTATTATGTTCCCAATCTCATTTTAAAGAGGATATGTTAAACTCTAATTTAGATAATCTTCTACTTTTTCCATTTCCATACCTGAAGCATGCCGAAAGTAGAATTTGATAATTGAAAATTGGTCACAAACATTTCAATTAATTACATAATTTTGAGAGAGGGACATTAAGCATAAACAAACTTTGATGTTAAAAATTGTAGCCAATATTAAATTACATAACCTTTAAGCAAATACTCAATATAGATGAATGTTTATTTTTCAGCCTGTCGGCCTTAAAAAATTGACTTGTTTACGCTTCTATTTTTCACATAATTTTTTTAAGACTAACCCTTAAAAAGTAACATCCATCCATACCTTATCTCTAAAACTGCTCGCTCTTATCGCCTCACCTCGCACGCATGTCCCTACCTTCTCATTTTGCCTCTCATTGCCAAACTATGCCTCCGCGGCTAATAACTAATACTTATCTACTATTTACAATATTTACAGATTACTTATATCTAATTCCTCTCCTATTAACAATCATTCCTTCTTCATTCCTTTTCCTCCTTCCTTCTCTTCTTCTCAATCTTACCCAACACCACTGTCACCCATGCTACTGCCCTTTTGTCACCCCTTTCATGCAATAATACCACTATGCTTAGCCCACTCCTGTTCACCTCCACGCACTCCTCCAATCAGTGCTCCACTCTTGCCTCCCCCTTCCCACCCGTGCTGTCTTCTCTCTCTCCATGCCATTTTTCTTAACCATCTCATATAACGTCCTTCCTGTCTCGTGCATCCTTCTCACTTCATCTATCTGCAGTCCATTCGTTCTAAAATACCTTTCCCTTTCAAGCTCCATCTTTCCACCACATCTCCCGTTAGAATCCCCAAGCTTGTTCTCCCCGTCTCCCTCGTGACAATATAATTAGGCGTGTTCCTTGCCAGCCGCAGTGTCCATTTTACATACTACTATTTACCACTTCACTTTCCTTGCACCCTCACACCTCTACTCCATACAACAGCACACTCATCACTTCCCTCGCAGAAATTTTTCCTTCGCCCCGATGTGGCCAAATGGAATCCAGATCGGGAAGCCAGGTCGGATCAGACCCGTGATGAAACGCAAGGCCCAGTCTGGGCCAAACTTGTTAGCCCGATCAATGTGCCGGGTCAGCGCCAAGTCTGTACCCTATCAGGTCCCTATTGAGTTATACTAAAAACTATGGGGCATTTTTGATCTGAATAATTAATATTACACAAGATAAATTGAACTGTGTTATTTATTAACTTGAAATTATGATAATACTTTAAGTTTTTCGTTGTTTTCGCTTGCCATCCCAAACGATGGCATTGCTAAATATTGTTCTTAGGTGAGAAAGCACTTTCTTCTCTGCGTCCTTGAATTTGGCATAAGCTACATCTAACAATACAATGAAATTTTAGTTTTTGTAAAGAGCTTGAATAGTATTCAAATTCAATTTAAATTATATACACTGTTAGAAAAATCTGTATGAGATTTAATATACATGTGTGTGAAGCAAATATGCATGTTTTATTATTTAGAGTCGAAAATTCATGTTGAACTTATTTTGAATTTGTGTAAAATGGAATTATATAATTTTTCTTGTAAGTGATTAACATGAATGTATATGGAATTCAATATACACGCTCTTAATGGCGATTTCATATGATTGATATATATTAATTTTAATACACATGGGTATATTAAATTTAATATTATTTTTAACAGTGTAATGTATAAATGATACGTACCTTGCAAGCATGAGAAAACTTGAACTCCTAGAAAACATATTTTCCCGGAATCTGTTTAACCGCAGTTAGGGTTAAAACGACTTCTCTATTGAAATATTTCTTTATAAAAATTGTCAAAGATTTGCGAAGTCCGGCGTCAATGCTCATAGATAAATCAAGGCTTCCTTTCTATAAATATTAAAAATATTAAAAATAAAATATGGGAATTAATTTTTAAAAATGTAGAAAAAAGAAGGAAATCATGGTAAGGAATAATAGATGAATTTTGAACCAAAAAAACGAATCTATAACAAAACAGTTTAAGTTTCACCAAAGTAGTTTTATTTCCAATCAAAAGGATACATTTTCAAAATAAGTGATCAACATTTAACTGGAATACTTGAATTTTTCACCAAAAAAGACGATTTTTTAACAAAATATATGAATTTTTAACGAAATAGTTGGATTTTTCACTAAAAAAGATAAATTGTCAATCAAAAAATCAATAGTTGAATTTTCTGTTCAAAAAATTATTGTATATCCGAAGTGATGAATTCTCGACTAAAATGTTGGAATATTCAATCAGAATAGTTACATTTTTAGTTGAAATAAAAATACAAAAAAAAAAAAATTTGTAAAAAAAAAGTTACATTTTCAAACAAAGTGATAAATTTCCAACTAGAATAATGATCAACTGGAATAGTTGAATTTTAAAACAGAAAGATGAAATTTCAACTAAAATGATCAACAAAAAAGATGAATTTTGAAGTAAAATGATGGAATATTCAACTGCAATTGTTATATTTTCAATTGAAAAAAATTATTTTTCAACCAAAAATGAAACAAATTTTCAAAAAAATAGCTCATTTTTCAATCAGAGAGATGAATTTTCAATTAAAATGAGTCATCAACCAAAGAAAATTTTTTTTAACGGAAGAGTTTAATTTTGAATTAAGTAATTAAATTTTCATTACGAAAAAGATGAATTCGGAATGAAAACTGTGGTAATTGAGATATCATACAAAAAAGATTTTACTTTTTAATCAAAAACAGTTGAATTAAACCAAAAAAGAATTTTCAACAAAATTGATAAGTTTTCAACCAGATACTTGAATTTTCAACTGAAAACAATCAATTTTCAACCAAATATAGAATAGTTAAATACAGCAATATAAAGCTATTTTTGCAAATGTAGAGTCAGTCTTATTTCGTTTCTTATTTCAGGAAGATGAATCCTGAAAGAAAAATGTAGTATTCAATGTTTCAACCTAAAAATATTTTAATTTGAAATCAAAAACAGTCGAATTCAACCCAAAAAAAAATTTTCAACATGGGTTGATTATTCTACTAAAAAATATTTTGCAATCAAGAGAGAAAGACAGAAAATTGCAAACAAATTGTTGAATTTTCAAGCAAAATGATGCATTTTTAAATAAAAAGATTAATTTTCTACCAAAAAGAAAGAATTTTCAACAAAATGAATGAATTTTCGACCAGACACTCTCAAAAAAATTCCCTGACATTTTAGGATTTTCCAAGTATATACAAATTCCCTGGAAATTCCACGTTTCCCAGGCAGGGCAGACACCCTGATAAGTATTACAACATTTCGTTTTATTTTCGACATCTTTGTTTTTAAATTTCTTGTAAAATAGAAATTGTGAACCAGAAAAAAGGCGCAGTAAATATATTTTTTTTAACTAACCTGCATGTCCAACTTTTTGAATGTTAAATTCTGGCCACTCTTCTGGTGCAGTCGCATTCCTTTTTATTAAATAATATAAATGGTGAACAAATGAAATTAACCAACTGATATGGATTCTTGACAAATATGACATAATTTTGAACTTCTCACTGTAAAAGGAAGGTTAACATTTACTTTTCAGTTACTCTATGAACATTCAATTGTCAATGACACTCCAAAAATTGAACTGTTCGAAGTAAATAAAATGAAGACTATTTTTCGGTTGATACAAACAGCTTTTATAATTAAAATATGCCATACAGAAGATTGATATATTTCATCTAATTTCTTCTTATGTGGTGAAATTCTGAAATAAACAAAATTTCTGAAATAAATAAAATTTTTTTAAAATTTAAAGTTTCCCACATCATGCACTAGGTCGCGTTGCAAAACGGGCAACTCGGAATGGCACGACTCTGGGCCATGAAATTAGCCCTATCTGGGCCAGTTCATGGCAGCACGATCGGGGCCAGATTGGTAATATGGAAAATATATGGCGATTTCTGCGAGAGTTGTGAGTCAAACAATTTCATTCTCCTTCACTGAGAAAAAAAAGTATTTGAATTGAATGAAATTTCTTGGATTCAAAGAAATGGTGGAGTAGAATGTGGCTGATGAAATATTTCTTTAGTTCAAAGAAATACTTCTTTTGTATCCAAGGAACAAAATGATGAAGTTAAAGGAATATTGATTTGACACAGTGCAATATTCGTCCAATGAAACAAATATTTTATTAACCGTGAGAACTATGTCTTTGATTCGAAAAGTGGTTTCTTAAATGTAAGTAAGTTTTCTCATAAATTGAAGAAGGTAGTTATTACATGCAAATAAGTATTACTCGAATTGAGTAAAAGTTTCTTTGATTTGAAGATGTAATTCGTTGTTTGAAGTAGACTTACCGTATATTGACAAAAATATTTCTTTAAAATAAATAAATGTTGTTTGGTAGGAATAAATAGATTATTGAGGTCCTAAGGTACGAAATATAGTTTCAAAGAAGCAACTAGTGAAATTGATTGAATTCTTCTTAATTTAAGGAACTGCTATATTGCCCGTGGGAAATCAGTGTTTTGTGCCAAACATCGAATAATTGATATAGAGAAACGTGTTTTCAAATTAAATAAACATTTGTTCAATTCAAAGAAATATGAATGGGCTTTAAAAACTTTTTTCTCTACTTCAAAGATGCGTGACATTGTATCAGTGCATGTGAATGTACACGTGAATGAATATTTCTCCAAGCGAAAGAAATTAAATTTGAGCGAAATAAATATTTCCGCAATTCTAACTTAGGATTTCTCGTTCGAAATGAATATCTAACAAAGTTTTGGATTTTCAAATTGAATTAAAGAAAGAAGATATTAATTTAGGGAAATTAAGTATTAGATTCAAAATAAATGAGACCAATATGAAGAAAAGCAATTTTCAAGTAGAAAAATATTTCTTTGACACAAAGAAATATACGTAGAGTGTGATGAATAATTTTTTTGATTCTAGTGTATGATACCTTGCTTTAAATGAGCCCTATATTAATTTGAATACGTGTCTCCTTTCATATAATAAAATATATATTTGCTCTGAAAATATGTATGCTTACGAACAATTTTAATAATTTCTTGATTTTCATAAATAAACAATAATTTTAAAATAATATTTATATAATGTCGAGTACCAAGTTCTTATGTAAAAAATTATCTTGTATCTGGAACTGTTGAATTCAAATTGAACATCAATGTTATAATGAACTCTAATTTGAACACGTAATAAAGAATAATTTTTTCTTATGAAAAATTATTTTTTATTACGTGATAGAATAAAAAAAAGAATAATTGTTTCTGATGACAAATTATTTTTTATTGCGTTTTCAAATTTAGAGTTAATTATAAGATTAACGTAACTTTCAAATTAAACAGTTCAATATACAAGATAATGTTTTACATAAGAACTTGGTTGGTAAACATACACTGTTAGAAATATCTGGTTGAATTTTCAACGACATGTGGTTGAAGTTTTATACAATTACCGTTGTTGAAATTTCAACCATGCAGTGGTTGAAATTTCAACCACCCAGTTGAAATTTCAACAACATGTAATTGAAATTCCAGTAACGAGAAAAAATTTTATTCGGTACAGATAGTGAATTTCAAAGCAATTTTAATTTTTCAAAAATCTGGCATGAAACCCATAAAGATTCGTGGAAAATACTTTGCTTTGAGATTCATTAACTGTACCGAAAGAATTCTGATAAGGAATCAGTGAGTTATTTCGTACGTTTGTGTCGTGTGATTCATGAGATTAACAAAATGCATGTAATATTTAGGAAAATAAGCAGCTTTAAAGAAGACAAAAAAGGTACGTTGTAATCTCGGTTGGAATTATATTACCGTAATGAGTTGCGCGCCCAATTAGACAAAGTTTTCAACACTCGTTTTTGTGAACATAACCTAAAAAAAACATACAGCAGTTAGTACCGATACTGTGAATGAAATGTTCCCATTATGATAATATTATTCCAGCTTACCTTTTGTTTTTCTTCTCTAAAGCTGCTTCTTTTCCTGAATATTATGTCCTTTATTAATATTATTGATCTTACGACACAAACGTACGAATAACTCCTCGTGGGACTCTTTCTCCTTGGGGTCTGGCCTCGCGGGAAGTATGAGGGGGCATTGTGTAGTTGAATTTTCAACTACATTTGAATGAATTTTATTTCAACTCCGTGGATGAACGAGATTTCAACCACAGAAGTGGTTGAAAAGTGGTTGAATTTTCAACATATTTCTAACAGTGTATGTACAGGGAGCGGAGGCCCTCAAACCCGTAAAAGGGAGAGTTCAAATATACAAGTATACAAGTAAGAATATATTTTATATTCATTTAAATCAAGAAATTATTTACTGTTGGTAAGTACACTTACTTTTATAGCAAAAACATTTCTTATTGTATGTAATTGATACTATTGATACTACTATTTATCAAATATATCTATTATTATTCTACATACTCTTAAAGGCAGATCGGGAAGAAGAATTTTACGAAAATTACATTTCAATTTAGTATTTTTATTTCTCAAAATCTTATTTCTAAATCATTCGTTAAACAGCGTAACCTTCCGAGAAGGTTTCACAAAATTAAAACAATTTCATCTGACGACCAACCTTAAAATGCGCTCCGTTCAACTGACATAATGTCAATATTTGGCTTACAGTAAAATAACATTTTCTAGATTATCCAGTACAATGTAACATCACAGACGAATTAAGCTTTATAATAAATATTAAAAGTTTTTAAACTCAATTATAAATGAACTGTATCGTATGACGAAATTTTCCGTAAGAAAACCTTATTTCACGCTCGCCTTAGGCTAGTACTAAGGAAAATTCTGTTATTATAGACATATCATTTGTAGCAAGGAACGTAGGTGTTTATACCATTGGTGTGCGTCGAACACGGAATAAAGTTTACTAAATTCTGCTGCGATATGCAACGCCAGTGTAACGTTTCAGAAATTTCATAAGCATGATAGTGCTTTGAAAACAATATAGTACTAAATACTTTATAGACAAAGTAAATTTCTTTTGACTCACTCTCAACTATGTACCTAATTTTTCCAAACAAAGTAGAACTATTTTCTGAACCCACTGATATTATCATATCCTTTTGATATAATGTACCGTATATTCGAACTCAAGATACGCAAAACTTTTTGCCGAGATTTTTTGGTATGATATTCTTAAAAGAATTATCTTCCACGACTTTTAAGTCAAGCATGTTTGTACTTCCAAAAGATAATCTTATTTCAAGACCTCTATTACACATAAACCTATAGCATAATATGAGTTGTTGCTTTAAAAGTAAAGAATAAGCTGGATTTAATCTGGAAGTTATAACTTTGCTGTAATCTTTCGATTCTTTATGCTTCGCTTCGAATCTCTCACACGACAATTGCATAGGTGGACCAAATTTCAGCATCAGGGATGGATAATGCAACAAATGGTGATGTTTTGGTTTGAGGTTTTCTTGAAATATTTTTAAATACAAAGAATGATGTTTTTTTACTAAATTTCTGAGGTGTTCAATAGTTTCCTGCGGATGGAATTCACGTGCCATAATGCTACATATAATCTCTCTCAAGAGCGTATAAATTTCCCAGACTTCATTTCCAACCAGAATAAGATCCCCTATTATCAATCCCAGATACTTAATTAATGTTGACATTTCTGATGACGAAATTGTTTAATATTCTGACTTAAGGTCATTCTCGGTTATCTTAGGTGGGATATTTACATCACAGCTTTTCCCAAAATCAAAATAGATTAGCCTGGAATTTAGAAGAGCTAAGGAGAAAAACCCGGCCTTTATGAATCTCTGTAAAATGTTAGGAATTTCGTATCTGCATACGCCTATTGGAACGTCATGTTGGAAGTCTAATATACTATTTTTTATTACATGAAAATTCGGAACTCGATTGAAAATAGAAGTTTCAGTAACACCAAAACTCAGATCAGAAGAATTTTTTTCATAAGTTTCTGTAGTGCGTAAAAGAGTAGGATTTTCTACTACCATTTGATTGCAATCTTTTTTAAGAGCAAGACATATTCGACATAGATAAGTAGCATTGACACTTTTAACAAAGCCTAGTGCTGTGTGCGCCCCTAAGTTTTCAGCGAGAAGGCCAATTAAAGCAAAGTAAACTTTCTTTTTTTCTCCATCTACGTTTAATTCTATCCCATTTGCTTCTAAATCTACGAGCTGATCGATCACATGACTGAATATAGGAAAGTTTCCCAAAGATTTCTGATCTTTTGTGTGATGTAGTTGCAAAATCAAAATATTCTCAAGCATACTTTTATATTTTTCTGGCAAGCACGCAATAACAGCGTAAGTTCCTCCAATCTCATGATCGCCTTTGTGTGATCCTATACAGTTATTGATCTCGTGATCATCAAAATAAACTTCTAGAGGTAGCACTTCCTTCCCTTCAAATCTTTTTTCAGTCTCCTTCCACAAGTCGCTTTGAATTACAGAAATAAAATTTTCGCTCTTTCGACATTTATCAATGTGATCTTTAATGGAAGGAAAAACTTTAGGCAATTCCAAAAAATTGTTTTAAATCGTTTTTATCGGGATGATTGCTAACTCTACTTCATTGAGACCTGATTTAACTTTTCTCTGGATACGTTTAGCTTTTATGTTTGTATTTACAACGATATCTTCCATAGGTTTGACTAAATGTCCCAAATCTTCGAAACGTTTAAACGTCAAATATTCGCTTTTAAATGGCTGGAAAGATTTTTCAGCAATATTCAATATATTCTGAATTTCATGTGCTTCTGTTGAATTGATATTCTTACAAATTTTCCGTAGCGGATCTAAGAGAATGGAGTTGTAATAAGAAGTGAAATCTTTTATGATTTCAGGGACGTGACTTCTAGGTAAAATTTTTTGAGCGTATAATTTACTGACTTTTCGCTGGAATTGGACTGACAATTCTTAAGAAATTGTTTCGGCTGCTGAATAGAAGGAGCAGGATCTTCGTTATGAATTTCCAAGTGTTTTTTTAACGCAAAAATACTACCAAATTTTCTTGAATAACAATTTTGGAAGGTACAACTAACTTCGTTGTTTAATTGATCTTTATGCAATGTTCTAACGTGTATCATAAATGAGTTGGAGTTTGAAAAGTTAGAAGTGCAGAATACGCAAGGACACATTTTCATAGAGACTGTAAGAAATTATATCAAATACCAATTTCTGAGATTAACCCTAAAATCCGCGTTCAACGCACATATGTTCTCCGAAGCAAATAGCCAACTTGCTCCATATAGTAACTCCTACATTATATATTTACTTAACAATAATATATAAATAATGAGAAACGATATTTAAATTTTGAACCGATTTAAAATTTGATAAGAACACCTCACAGCGGAAAATAGATCCAAGTTTGCGAATTTAAACTGATCACATCTTACGCAGTAAAGACATTTAAGCTGACTCATTAGAATTCCGAGTTTGTTTCATGTATGTAATGTACCGACTAATTACATGTTCGACGTAAGAAACTTGAGTGTCCCACTCAGTAATGCATTAGAAGTGCAGAATACGCAAGGATACATTTTCATAGAGACTGTAAAAAATTATATCAAATACCAATTTCTGAGATTAACCCTAAATTCCATATAGTAACTCCTACATTATATATTTACTCAACAATAATATATAAATAATAAGGAACGATATTTAAATTTTCAACAGATTTAAAATCTGATAAGAGCAAGTCACAGCGTAAAATAGATCCAAGTTTACGAATTTAAACTGATCACATCTTACGCAGTGAAAAAATTTAAGTTGACTCATTACAATTTCGAATTTGTTTCATGTATGTAATATACCGACTACTTACATGTTCGACGTAAGAAACGGGAGTGTCCCACTCAGTAATGCATTCGTACAGACCTTTCTGTAAAACCATCCAGATATGAATGCTTTCAGGGGGATATCGGGTATGCAGAACGTGGAATGCTTTGAAGCACACATCCAAAGCTTCCAGCATTGACGCCACACTGTAAAGGGCGGTGTCAATGGCGACTTAAGATTCAGTAATCGCAGACAGTTTTGGCCCAATGACGATGATGTATGGTTACAAAGGCAATCCCCTCTCATACATATAAGAACGCCTCTCGTCTTGTATCTTCGTGATATCTGCCGCTGTCTAAAATTGTTCAACATTCGAATTTTAGAACATGTTTATATGTTGCAAATTAAAAAATTAAAAGAATTGTGAGCAATATGAGGCCGTTCAAAGACTACGTCACGATATTTTAAAGACTTTTCCCACCCCTCCCCTTCTTCGTCACAGATCATCACACAAAGCTTAAACCCCCCACCCGTCAGATATAATTTGTTTTCGATTCAATTTGATGAGGGCCAGAAATGAAACGTAAAACAATTGAACATAATTTTTTAACGAACTTCACAGCCCAGAGTGCTCACATAAGAGGGGAGATAGAGTGCTTTTCACGAAAATCGGTAAATAATACGAGGATGAATTTTTGAAAGTAAAATTAATGTACGAGTACCATAATAAATTCGATGTATGAAATTCTTCACATTTCAAGTCGAAACATATTGCATTGTCAACAAAATAGTTGAATTTTCAAACAATTAATAATTTGCTAAAAACAGGCCTGAGATTGCATATGGAGGCCATTGAGGCCCGACATTCTTATACCATTTTTTCAGGGTAGGCCAGGCCTATCTACCTCTTTCTCAGGACGTATTCTTCTTTTACTTCTCCAAATCTAATTGTAACATTGTTTAAGGGCTTTAAATATTATAGTAATTTATTAAAAGTAATAAATAGTAGTTGCGGAAATTTGTTCAGTATTTTAGTCAAATATTCATTTCTTTGATTGAAATTTAAACTACTTTGTGGAAAAAGTTATTTTTTTGTGAAAATTAATTTTTCAAATGAAAATTTGATTATTTCAATGCCGGTTACCAATTCATTTATGTTTAGTTGAAAATTGAACTATTCAATGGAAAATCCAAGTATTCTATTGAAAATTCGCTTTTTTTAGTAGGAAATTATTATTTTCGGTTGAAAAGCAATCTTTTTGGTTGAAAATTTATCTACTTGGTTAAAAATTGAACCCCTTATTCAACCGTCTGGTGGAAAATTTCACTATTTTGTTAAAAATTCAGTATTTTCAGTTGAAAATTGATTTTCTTGGTTGAAAAATAATGCTTATGGTTAAAAATTTAACTACGTGGATCGAAGCTGCACTTCTTTAATAGAAAAATAATTTTTTGTTTGATTCATCATTTTAGACGAAAATTAAACTCTTTGGGGGAAAATTTCACTATTTCTTTCAAAATTCTTTTTTTTTTGCTTGTTGAAAATTAATCTTCTTCATTGAAAACTAATGTTCTTGGATGGAAATTAAACTACTTGGCTGAAAGTTTAACTCCGTGGCTGAAAATTGATTTTTTATGACTCATTACTTTAGACGAAAATTGATCTCTTTGTGGGAAAATTTCACTTTTTTTATAATTTCGCCTGTTTTATTTGAGGATCCAACTACTTTGTTGACAATTTGTCTTGTTTTTGGTTCATTTTAACTGTTTTTGATATAACATTAAAATCTGTTTTGGTTGATTTTCCCAAAGATTTAAATGCTGAAAATGAAAAAATGATGAGAAATTACCTCTGTATGTAAAATTATGCTGTCTTTGGAGTCACCAGTTGAGATTTTCCAGGTTTTTTTCCTAATTTTCAATACTGTACGGGGTGGCATAAAGTGAGCCAACAACATTAGTTGGATCGATGTTTTGCTATCTGTGACAGAAAAATTATACAAAAATTACACAAAACATTCTCTTAATATCTGGTTTATATATTTACAAATTTTCAATAAATTATACCTTCGTTTAGCTGTTCTTTCAGCATATGTAGCAAGTCAGCACCGGTTCCATCTTTATCCTTCAAACATTTGTTCGTTTGAATAGAATCAAACAAGGTAGACCAATTCTCGATTCCGTTGTCCAATGCCTCCAGTCCTATTTTGTTGTAATCTTTGATTATTAACTTATAGCCATTAGGATGCTTCAAAATTTGCCACTCTTGAAAAACTCTGGCAACGCGTTCGTCTGAATAGTGAAGAATATCCCTGCGACGCCTAGCCGCTGTGAGTTCCCAGTGCCGTTCGACTAAATTCCATGGAGCTTGATTTTTACGTAGAAAGTCGATGCTTGCTTCGATTTCCTCTTCTTTTTCTGAAAAAGAATAATATCATATAATTACACTTCCAGAACTTGAAAACTTCAGTGAATGAAAGAATGGAAACTTGTATAATTCACATATATTTAATATAGAGAAAAGGAAATAAAATGGCAAACCTTCTAGCAGATTGTCAGGTAACATTTCAATGTTACCAATAAAACTTTCGGTAAGTGCTTTCAATGTCGTAACTGAATTTTTCCACCTGTTGACCAAGCTTCCACGAGGTGGTATGGATTTTCCGGTAATGGAATCGCATTTTTTGATCGCTGGAATATAATAGGTAGCCACTACCTCTGTTGGGAACAGTTCAACTATCTCGTTGGCTAAGTCCTTCAGTAAGTCGTAGGTCACTCTAAAAATAACGTGAAAATTGAGAATGTTCAATAATGCAATAAAACAGGTCTAGTTATCTACAATGGCACTGCGAAGTACTATAAGGATAAAATAAGAAAACATTAGCTTTCAGTACTTTCTTAAAAGTTAATTAAAAGTTAATTGATGAAAGTTGAAATTGATTGGTTGTAAATTAACTTATTTGTTATAAATTCATATTCATGGATCAAAATTTAACTGTTTTATAGAAAATTCGTCTTTTTGACATGAAAATTCCACAATTTCGTATATAATTCAACTATTTTGTGAAAAATTAAACAGTTCTGTAGAAAATTCTTTTTACATTCTCATTCTAATGAGAAGGTATTGGTTTTATGTAAAATTTGACTTGGTCGGTTTTCATCAAATCTCCACGTTTTGAGACCCCCTGAGCCAGAAAAAAAGGTTTTTACCAAGGTGTCTGTCTGTCTGTAGGCACGATAACTTTCGAAAAAATAATCAGATTGGGTTGTGCTTTGGCACACTTTTTTAGGGCCTAAAAAGAAAGAACAAGTTCGTTAACCAGCTATTTCGGATGAAAATTCAAAAAGTGAGCATATTTTGAAAATTTTTGAGAACACTTTTTTTGAAGATTTGGAAATTGTATGGACGGTTGTTAGTAGTAAGCAAAAAGAGCAAAAAAATATCCTAATGACTTTTTCATATAAAAAAAAAATTACCAGAGTTATAGCATTTTCAAAATTCCAAAAAACAAACGAAAATGAACATTTTAAGCCGAAAAACGCACGTTATGAAAAAAAGTCAAGAGAAGAAAAACGTTGATTTTTGAACACCTTACAATATTTTCATAATAACTTTTTGAATTTTTCAAAAAAATAAAAAATTTAAATTCTGATCGCACAACAAAATAATGAGAAATCAAAAATTCCATTTTGCTGTGAAACTATGCAAGATACGACAAAAGATGACTGGACCAAAATTATGCATCTAAAAAAGATCTACAAATTTGTTATTATTCACTTTTTGATATGACGCGTAGTTTTTGTTTTATTCATAAAAAACAGCATTGAAAATAGAAAAAATAAATTTTTAGACGAATAACACAAGCTACGAAAAACATGACGAAGACAACATTTGTTCATTCAAAGAAGAGGTACAAATTTTTTATCCATCATGTTTCGATAGGACGCGTAGTTTTTATTTTATTCGTGAAAATAACATTGACAGTAAAAGAAATCAAATTTTTGGAAAACTTTGGAAAAATCCATTTTCGTTATAAGAATATATTCAAAATGAAAAAAATAACTTTTTTGAAAAACGGAAAATCTAAAATAACATTTTAACTAATAAAATTTGTCGCTTAATTTATATAATTATTCTTGATTTGAAATCAAATACAAATCGCGAAGCGCGACGCCCAAATCGCGCGCCGTAAGTGCGCTCAAACTTTTTTGTTTCTATTATACGGTGCACAGAACCGAGCGTGGAACGCAAGGTTCAAATGAATTTGAAATCAAATATCGAGCGCGAAGCGCGAGTATCTGGATGAGAATGTGTTCCTTAAGGTCGATAGAACCTTGAGTAAATAAATTTCCTTTTCAGTCTAAAATAAAAACAAATTTAGCAATCACTTCATATGTAGAGGTTTTGATAATTTTCTAATATTTAGAAATAAACTTTTTCTTTCATCGAAGTCGAACACGAAGTTCAAAGATCTAGAGGAATCGAGCGTAAAGCGCGATGTGAATACGCCCGAGCGCGTAGCGCGAGGTGAATACATAATCGAGCGCGAAGCGCGCGATGAGAATGTGCCCGCGAAGCGGGCAGATTTTTTTTTATTAAGACGTGATTCTCCTTTATTAAAATTCAACTAGTATTTTTAGTTAAAATTTGATTTTTTTGTTTGTTTAAAAATGTAATATATTTGTTCATGAATTTTGAGAGACGAAACAATATAAACTCAAAGCTAATAAAACAAACTTTAAGCTCATATCAAATCCATTGTTGAAACTATTTAGTTGAAAATTTGTGTTTTTAATTTATTGAAAATTCGTATTTTTTTAGTAGAAAATTCATCTATTTGACTAAACATGTATGTATGTTGTTAAAAATTCGTCGTTCCTGGTAGAAAATTCGACTAC
>CAKNXH010075643.1:0-21073 GCA_932178445.1 Andricus quercusramuli | reverse complement strand
ATCAAATTCCAATGTAGTTGCGCCGACCCTGGTGTACCTGAACCACCACCAGGTTGTTAAAAGCATCATCTACAGGAAGTCTCTCAAAATTTAAATTCCGATGATAAGAAGATCGAATTTAAATGTAGTTGCGCCGACCCTGGTTTACCTGATCATGCACCAGGTTGCTAAAAGCATCGTCTACAGGAATTATATCAAAATTTGAAGTTCGATGATAAACAGACCGGATTCCAATGTAGTTGCACCGACCCTGGTGCATGATCAGGTACACCAAGGCTGGCGCAACAACATTGGTATTTGCCCGTTTATCATCGAACTTGAAATTTTGAGAAAATTCCTGTAGACGATGCTTTTAGCAACCTGGTGCATAATCAGGTACAACAGGGTCGGCGCAACTACATTTGAATTCGACCTTTTCATCAACGAACTTTAAATTTTGAGAAAATTCCTGTAGACGATACTTTTAGCAACCTGGTGCATGATCAGGTACACCAGGGTTGGTGCAACTACCTTGAAATTTGATTTGTTTATTATCGAAGTTTGAATGTTGAGAAAATTCCTGTAGGAGATGCGTTTATCAACCTGGTGCATGATCGGGTACACCAGGGTCGGCGCAACTACATCTTAATTCGATCTTTTCATCAACGAACTTTAAATCTTTGAAAAATTCCTGTAGAAGATGCTTTCACCAACCTGGTGCATGATCAGGTATACCAGGGTCGGCGCAACTACATTATAATTTGATCTTTTTGTCATCGAAGTTCAAATGTTGAAAAAATTCCTGTAGACGATGCTTTTAGCAACCTGGTGCATAATTAGGTACACCGGGGTCGTTTTCACTTCCGGAGGAGTACCGATATTACGCACCTTTATACCGTCCGAACTCAATGACATACTTAAATCGTGTCGAACAACGTATATATGAAGAAATATTATGTTCCTATTATATAAATTGTGAATTGCAGATTATGTTATTATTTTTATTTATTACATAATACATTATGTATAAACTATATAGAATTTTTCCACCTGGGGCATGAGTCAGAAAAAATTATTTTTACGAAGGTGTCGGTATGTCTGTCTGTTTATAGTCTGTCTATAGTCTGTAGGCACGATAACTTTCGAAAAAACGATTGAATTAAGCTTTGGCACACATTTTCAAGGTCGAAAGAAAAGGACAAGTTCGTTAGCCAGCTATTTTGGATGAAAATTCAAAATGTTAGAGGATAAAAAAATGTTCGAGAACATTTATTCAGGATTAAAAAGTTGTAGGTACGGACATTTGTAGTAATCGGAAAGTTGAACAATTTATCCTCACGATTTTTTTCGATAAAAAGAAAATTGTCAGAGTCACAGCATTTTCAATATTAAGAAAAACCAAACGAAAATTCTAGGCCAAACAACACATTATATGAAAAAAGCCTAGAGAAGAAAAACGTTGCCTATTGAAAGCCCGGCAACATTAACATAACAACTTCTTGAATTTTCTTGAAAAATCGAAAATTGAAATTTTGATCACACAAAGAATAATAAACGAAAATTGTGCACACAAGAAAGATCTACAAATTCGCTATGAATCACTTTTTATTTGACGCGTAGTTTTTGTTTTTTGCGTAAAATACAACATTAAGAATGAAAAAATCTAATTTTTGGACAAATGACACAAGCTACGAAAAAAATAAATCAACAAAAGTTGTTTAACCAGAATTGAGCTACAAATCGGTCATTAATCATTTTTTGATAAGACGCGCCATTTTTGTTTAAATCATGAAAAAAGACATTTCAAATGGACAAATTAAATTTTTGATAGAAAGACACAAGGTACAATAACATTTTTAATAACAAAATTGTTTTTAAATCAGATTTGAACATTTTCTTTTAACCTTTTTTTCTTACGAGGCACGCGATGATAATGTGTTCGTTAAAGCCGAAGGAGCTTTAACAAAAGAGAATTCACAATCACTAAATTTCAGTTGTCGATGGTTCGACTTCCAATTTCAATAGTCCTATGCAAAAATGCGGGCAGATTTTCAAAAATAAAATTGTTAATAATGTTTACTCTGTTGTTCTGCAAAAACTCTTGGGTGTAGGATTAGATCAATTCATTGAAGCAAAAGATTTGACAAGAACAAAAATTTTGTTGATTCCACCAAATATGTGGAATAATATTTGTTTTCAATTAATGTAATAAATAAATGTTATTTATTATACAAAAAAACTGTAAGATGCTCTTCAGGATCATGCATTTCTTATAATTGGGGAAATTTCCCAAATAATTTAGGATTTTCTTATTCCCAAACAAGTAATTAGAATTCCCCAAACCGATCGAAATAATTTCTTTCCAGAAGGAAATTTTTCCAAAGTATCGGGGAAGTTTCCAACTTTTTTAGGAAAACAACCCTTTCGACCCAAAGTTTGAAATTTTACCCCCAAGATTAATGGGAAAATTTCCGAAATATTTTACAGTGTATTTTATTGTAAATTATTATTGTATATTCAAATATAACACAATTCTCCTTACGTACAAACTCGAAGCTCGCACATGCACATAAATACACATAATGGATAGCTGACTGATGATGTGAATTCCTAGGTTTTCTAGTTCATCAGGGTTTGCCTCTTCCTATATTGTAGTTCCACGACGGTAATTACAATGTCCACATTTCAACTTAATACTTCAAACTAAATACTCTTCTAAGAAAATCTCTTGAATGAATATGAGGCTGGTGGAAAAAATTGCAAGATATAGAAATGCCTTCTGAATTCCCAGGTGTGGAGTACTCCTTAACTCCACAGAGTCTCCGCCGGCCCTGTTTTCCTCAGTTTTTTGGAAAGCGATGTACTTCTTTATTCTAACACCTAAATGTCATATACACACCTGTTATTTTGAAAATGGTGCTTTAAACTAACACTTAAACACTGCGTTATGAATGACTGATACTGAAACCGCGTTTATATCCGGTCTCTCTTGTATCCTCCCGCGCTTATATCCCTGCTATAGATCTCATTTATACTGCTTGGAATCCACCACCTCGCAGTATCACATTACTAACAAGCCCAGTAAAAAAAACTAATTGGGACGAATTGAGAAGAATTCGCCAGGAGCCCCCGTGAATCTTGCTTTGCGACAATCTCGAATTGGAGATGGTGGTGAATTCGTGTAAATTCGTGAAAAGTAATAAAGTCTTCAAACATCCTATTCGCCCGTATTTAAAGGGAAAATTTTGTAGGGGATATAATTTATTTGAATGCGTCAGCACGAATTATTTTCAGTGTCCGCCAATTCATTTTGATTTGCGAGATTTTAAGTCAAGCCCCCATTCTCGCCAGAATTCGCCAGCGCGAATACAGTTAAAGACTGGCCTATTCAATCGAATTCGTAAGCTATAACCAACGCGCTCGATATGAAGGATCCGTTGTAAATAAATATCAATGAGTCCCGTAGCTCAGTGGTCACCCTCTGGACTTTATACACTCGAGGTCGCTGGTTCGAGTCTCGAGGCATGCAATTTTTTTATTGTTTTGCGAAATGACCTCAAACACGAATTAAGGCGAATTGACACGCATTCAATTCGTTTCAACGAATCAGAAAGCAGAATTCGGGCGAATTTAAACATATTAATTCACCGCAATCCTCCCGAATCAGTTTTTTTTTACTGGGAGCCCATCAGTGCGCAGCGCGGCAGTTTCCCCGTCGCTGAGGAGCAGTGGTGGCATCCTCTCTCGGGAGGATATAAGTGAATGTTTATGTATATCCTCCGACGGCGGATATAAATGCGGTTCCAGTATAATACGAATATCAGACGTTGCCACCGTTGGAACCACCGTCTTGTGTATCTTCACGCGCACTAGCGACCCCAGCAGCTGCAAGTGTCAGTCGCGAGCCCCATTGGGTTAATTCGAGTTTGTCGAATATAATCTTTCTGCAAAGCCCTCACAATTTGCAGAGTTTTCATGCATCTGTTATCATTGTTATTGTTATCTTGTTATTGTGTTAGTTTGAGTTGTTTGAAAACAAACATGCGCTGCAAAATCCTTAAAATGCAATTGGTTTTCGCGTATTTCTGACCGATTTCGAAGTAAACCCGGAAAATGTTGTCAGCCCTTCGCGTATCTCTCAGCGTTTTCGAGATGACTCAAAATTTGTATTATTTTTTTCATAAAAAAAAATTGTATTGAGTTAGTTCTAGTTGGTCGAAAACAAAACCCCCCTGCAAAAACATGAATAGTAAATTAGTGTTTTGGTATTCCTGATCGTTTTCGAAATAATTTGATATTTCTTCTTTAATTTCGACAGAATGTGTACTCGTTAAGATCGGGGTGGCCAAGGACCACCGCCATTTAGGAAGCCTTGAAAATGTTGTCAGTTTTCGCGTGTCTCTCACCGTTTTTGAGATAACTCCAAATTTTTATTCTTGTTCTATTCTAAAATCCATTTCGTTGGGTAAGTTCGAGTTGGTCGAAAACAATGCCGCTCTGAGGACCATATCCCTTTAGAAAATCCTGTAAATGTTTTCAGTTTTCACGTATCTCTCACCGTTTCCGAGATAAACCAAACTTTTGATTTTGCTTTGAATTTTGAAAACACTTTCTTCCCTTTCCCCTATGTTTGGCGAAACTAACAATGAATTTCACCTAATTTATAACTAATTCGACTTAGAAACACTTATTTGTAGTCTTACTTTCAACTATTTTATCAATTGTTTATAATGATTAGGTCAGAAATGTTGTCCTTTAGAAATTTCTGCCTACTTAAATTATCGAGCTATCGAATCTTTTTTTACATTATCGACTTATTGAATGTTGCTCACGACAGCTGATTGGTTGATTCTACTGTAACTTACATAAGATGGCAATGGCTAACTGAATTGACCAATAGAGTTTGGGGACTACGCATGAAGTTGGCCGAAATGCTTGTCCTGATTATAACAGGATTTTTCTACAAGGAGAAAAATGTATCTTCAGATTCAAAATCTGGACTCTCAACTACTAGAGACTAAACTATTATACGCGCGCACATGGCACTCTAAATTTTATATTAATTTTTATTATTTACCCATTTTCGAATAAGTACTTTTTAAACTTTTGACCAGTTAAATTCTTGCTAAAATTATATTCAGAAAGAATATGTTTAGTGTATCCATGTAACATAGAATTATTTTATTCACGATTACTATAATTAACAGTAAAGGGCAATACATCATTCGAAGATTCAAAGTGCACGACTCAACCAACGTAATAAATCTTGAAACAAATATCAGTAAAAATTATTATAATTCTAACTATAAATACTAATAATATTTCATTAAAAATTTATCCCGTAATTATAAAATGGAGATCTGAGAAAATTCGCGGAATATCATGAATTGGGGCGGCATAGTGGTGCAAATATAGACATGAAAATATCCACAAAATAAATTATGATACCTCAAATGCAAAACAATACATCATTACCAGATTTATATACAACGCATCAAAATATATTGCTTTTTTACGTTTAGGGTATGTAATTTAATATTGTGAAAAAACTTGATTTTTGTACAATCACATTTGCGCGTACATTCACGGCTATTTTTGTAAATCAGCGCATCAAAATGGATCACTAAATCATCGAAACATTAATACCTAAAAATTTAAAAATTATATTTCGATCCGATGTTCAGTTCACAATATAAGAATCATTAAACATGTATTTGCATTGAAATGTTTAAATAATTTTTACTTCACATTTTTTTATTTGAACTTTTATTCCTTAAAATATGATTCATCCGTGCACTCTAACAGCACTTTAGACAAATACAAATTTCAATAGAAAAATAACAGCGTATTAAAAAACATTGCTAAATAATTGAAACATATGTACACATAATTTTGAAAATTAAATTAAAATACTCATTCCATGGCTATGTTTGTCAATGAGTGCATAACAGTACATCGCTCAATCATTAAAACATTATAACCCATCATTTTAAAAATTATATTCTGATATAGTACTCAACAAAATAAAAAGTATTCAACAATTATGTGCATTAAAAGTTTGAAAAAATGTTGTCAGTGAATTGAATGATTAAAACATTGCTAAAAATAAGCTTCGAATCTCCTTTTTGAAATGAGACCAAAAATACAGTGAAATATTCACTTGTTCTCAATTTATAATGAAAAATGCGGAAGCGTGCCCAAGACGAAAATCGGTTCGTTGAGCGGCAGTCGTACTCACATCTTTTGTTAACGTGAGGAAAACAACAACAAAAAGAATGTAGTCACGACTGGACCGTCCGATTTCGTCTTGGGTACGCTTCCGCATTTCTCATGATAATTCAAGGACCAGTAAATATTTTATTATGTTCCCAATCTCATTTTAAAGAGGATATGTTAAACTCTAATTTAGATAATCTTCTACTTTTTCCATTTCCATACCTGAAGCATGCCGAAAGTAGAATTTGATAATTGAAAATTGGTCACAAACATTTCAATTAATTACATAATTTTGAGAGAGGGACATTAAGCATAAACAAACTTTGATGTTAAAAATTGTAGCCAATATTAAATTACATAACCTTTAAGCAAATACTCAATATAGATGAATGTTTATTTTTCAGCCTGTCGGCCTTAAAAAATTGACTTGTTTACGCTTCTATTTTTCACATAATTTTTTTAAGACTAACCCTTAAAAAGTAACATCCATCCATACCTTATCTCTAAAACTGCTCGCTCTTATCGCCTCACCTCGCACGCATGTCCCTACCTTCTCATTTTGCCTCTCATTGCCAAACTATGCCTCCGCGGCTAATAACTAATACTTATCTACTATTTACAATATTTACAGATTACTTATATCTAATTCCTCTCCTATTAACAATCATTCCTTCTCCATTCCTTTTCCTCCTTCCTTCTCTTCTTCTCAATCTTACCCAACACCACTGTCACCCATGCTACTGCCCTTTTGTCACCCCTTTCATGCAATAATACCACTATGCTTAGCCCACTCCTGTTCACCTCCACGCACTCCTCCAATCAGTGCTCCACTCTTGCCTCCCCCTTCCCACCCGTGCTGTCTTCTCTCTCTCCATGCCATTTTTCTTAACCATCTCATATAACGTCCTTCCTGTCTCGTGCATCCTTCTCACTTCATCTATCTGCAGTCCATTCGTTCTAAAATACCTTTCCCTTTCAAGCTCCATCTTTCCACCACATCTCCCGTTAGAATCCCCAAGCTTGTTCTCCCCGTCTCCCTCGTGACAATATAATTAGGCGTGTTCCTTGCCAGCCGCAGTGTCCATTTTACATACTACTATTTACCACTTCACTTTCCTTGCACCCTCACACCTCTACTCCATACAACAGCACACTCATCACTTCCCTCGCAGAAATTTTTCCTTCGCCCCGATGTGGCCAAATGGAATCCAGATCGGGAAGCCAGGTCGGATCAGACCCGTGATGAAACGCAAGGCCCAGTCTGGGCCAAACTTGTTAGCCCGATCAATGTGCCGGGTCAGCGCCAAGTCTGTACCCTATCAGGTCCCTATTGAGTTATACTAAAAACTATGGGGCATTTTTGATCTGAATAATTAATATTACACAAGATAAATTGAACTGTGTTATTTATTAACTTGAAATTATGATAATACTTTAAGTTTTTCGTTGTTTTCGCTTGCCATCCCAAACGATGGCATTGCTAAATATTGTTCTTAGGTGAGAAAGCACTTTCTTCTCTGCGTCCTTGAATTTGGCATAAGCTACATCTAACAATACAATGAAATTTTAGTTTTTGTAAAGAGCTTGAATAGTATTCAAATTCAATTTAAATTATATACACTGTTAGAAAAATCTGTATGAGATTTAATATACATGTGTGTGAAGCAAATATGCATGTTTTATTATTTAGAGTCGAAAATTCATGTTGAACTTATTTTGAATTTGTGTAAAATGGAATTATATAATTTTTCTTGTAAGTGATTAACATGAATGTATATGGAATTCAATATACACGCTCTTAATGGCGATTTCATATGATTGATATATATTAATTTTAATACACATGGGTATATTAAATTTAATATTATTTTTAACAGTGTAATGTATAAATGATACGTACCTTGCAAGCATGAGAAAACTTGAACTCCTAGAAAACATATTTTCCCGGAATCTGTTTAACCGCAGTTAGGGTTAAAACGACTTCTCTATTGAAATATTTCTTTATAAAAATTGTCAAAGATTTGCGAAGTCCGGCGTCAATGCTCATAGATAAATCAAGGCTTCCTTTCTATAAATATTAAAAATATTAAAAATAAAATATGGGAATTAATTTTTAAAAATGTAGAAAAAAGAAGGAAATCATGGTAAGGAATAATAGATGAATTTTGAACCAAAAAAACGAATCTATAACAAAACAGTTTAAGTTTCACCAAAGTAGTTTTATTTCCAATCAAAAGGATACATTTTCAAAATAAGTGATCAACATTTAACTGGAATACTTGAATTTTTCACCAAAAAAGACGATTTTTTAACAAAATATATGAATTTTTAACGAAATAGTTGGATTTTTCACTAAAAAAGATAAATTGTCAATCAAAAAATCAATAGTTGAATTTTCTGTTCAAAAAATTATTGTATATCCGAAGTGATGAATTCTCGACTAAAATGTTGGAATATTCAATCAGAATAGTTACATTTTTAGTTGAAACAAAAATACAAAAAAAAAAAAATTTGTAAAAAAAAAGTTACATTTTCAAACAAAGTGATAAATTTCCAACTAGAATAATGATCAACTGGAATAGTTGAATTTTAAAACAGAAAGATGAAATTTCAACTAAAATGATCAACAAAAAAGATGAATTTTGAAGTAAAATGATGGAATATTCAACTGCAATTGTTATATTTTCAATTGAAAAAAATTATTTTTCAACCAAAAATGAAACAAATTTTCAAAAAAATAGCTCATTTTTCAATCAGAGAGATGAATTTTCAATTAAAATGAGTCATCAACCAAAGAAAATTTTTTTTAACGGAAGAGTTTAATTTTGAATTAAGTAATTAAATTTTCATTACGAAAAAGATGAATTCGGAATGAAAACTGTGGTAATTGAGATATCATACAAAAAAGATTTTACTTTTTAATCAAAAACAGTTGAATTAAACCAAAAAAGAATTTTCAACAAAATTGATAAGTTTTCAACCAGATACTTGAATTTTCAACTGAAAACAATCAATTTTCAACCAAATATAGAATAGTTAAATACAGCAATATAAAGCTATTTTTGCAAATGTAGAGTCAGTCTTATTTCGTTTCTTATTTCAGGAAGATGAATCCTGAAAGAAAAATGTAGTATTCAATGTTTCAACCTAAAAATATTTTAATTTGAAATCAAAAACAGTCGAATTCAACCCAAAAAAAAATTTTCAACATGGGTTGATTATTCTACTAAAAAATATTTTGCAATCAAGAGAGAAAGACAGAAAATTGCAAACAAATTGTTGAATTTTCAAGCAAAATGATGCATTTTTAAATAAAAAGATTAATTTTCTACCAAAAAGAAAGAATTTTCAACAAAATGAATGAATTTTCGACCAGACACTCTCAAAAAAATTCCCTGACATTTTAGGATTTTCCAAGTATATACAAATTCCCTGGAAATTCCACGTTTCCCAGGCAGGGCAGACACCCTGATAAGTATTACAACATTTCGTTTTATTTTCGACATCTTTGTTTTTAAATTTCTTGTAAAATAGAAATTGTGAACCAGAAAAAAGGCGCAGTAAATATATTTTTTTTAACTAACCTGCATGTCCAACTTTTTGAATGTTAAATTCTGGCCACTCTTCTGGTGCAGTCGCATTCCTTTTTATTAAATAATATAAATGGTGAACAAATGAAATTAACCAACTGATATGGATTCTTGACAAATATGACATAATTTTGAACTTCTCACTGTAAAAGGAAGGTTAACATTTACTTTTCAGTTACTCTATGAACATTCAATTGTCAATGACACTCCAAAAATTGAACTGTTCGAAGTAAATAAAATGAAGACTATTTTTCGGTTGATACAAACAGCTTTTATAATTAAAATATGCCATACAGAAGATTGATATATTTCATCTAATTTCTTCTTATGTGGTGAAATTCTGAAATAAACAAAATTTCTGAAATAAATAAAATTTTTTTAAAATTTAAAGTTTCCCACATCATGCACTAGGTCGCGTTGCAAAACGGGCAACTCGGAATGGCACGACTCTGGGCCATGAAATTAGCCCTATCTGGGCCAGTTCATGGCAGCACGATCGGGGCCAGATTGGTAATATGGAAAATATATGGCGATTTCTGCGAGAGTTGTGAGTCAAACAATTTCATTCTCCTTCACTGAGAAAAAAAAGTATTTGAATTGAATGAAATTTCTTGGATTCAAAGAAATGGTGGAGTAGAATGTGGCTGATGAAATATTTCTTTAGTTCAAAGAAATACTTCTTTTGTATCCAAGGAACAAAATGATGAAGTTAAAGGAATATTGATTTGACACAGTGCAATATTCGTCCAATGAAACAAATATTTTATTAACCGTGAGAACTATGTCTTTGATTCGAAAAGTGGTTTCTTAAATGTAAGTAAGTTTTCTCATAAATTGAAGAAGGTAGTTATTACATGCAAATAAGTATTACTCGAATTGAGTAAAAGTTTCTTTGATTTGAAGATGTAATTCGTTGTTTGAAGTAGACTTACCGTATATTGACAAAAATATTTCTTTAAAATAAATAAATGTTGTTTGGTAGGAATAAATAGATTATTGAGGTCCTAAGGTACGAAATATAGTTTCAAAGAAGCAACTAGTGAAATTGATTGAATTCTTCTTAATTTAAGGAACTGCTATATTGCCCGTGGGAAATCAGTGTTTTGTGCCAAACATCGAATAATTGATATAGAGAAACGTGTTTTCAAATTAAATAAACATTTGTTCAATTCAAAGAAATATGAATGGGCTTTAAAAACTTTTTTCTCTACTTCAAAGATGCGTGACATTGTATCAGTGCATGTGAATGTACACGTGAATGAATATTTCTCCAAGCGAAAGAAATTAAATTTGAGCGAAATAAATATTTCCGCAATTCTAACTTAGGATTTCTCGTTCGAAATGAATATCTAACAAAGTTTTGGATTTTCAAATTGAATTAAAGAAAGAAGATATTAATTTAGGGAAATTAAGTATTAGATTCAAAATAAATGAGACCAATATGAAGAAAAGCAATTTTCAAGTAGAAAAATATTTCTTTGACACAAAGAAATATACGTAGAGTGTGATGAATAATTTTTTTGATTCTAGTGTATGATACCTTGCTTTAAATGAGCCCTATATTAATTTGAATACGTGTCTCCTTTCATATAATAAAATATATATTTGCTCTGAAAATATGTATGCTTACGAACAATTTTAATAATTTCTTGATTTTCATAAATAAACAATAATTTTAAAATAATATTTATATAATGTCGAGTACCAAGTTCTTATGTAAAAAATTATCTTGTATCTGGAACTGTTGAATTCAAATTGAACATCAATGTTATAATGAACTCTAATTTGAACACGTAATAAAGAATAATTTTTTCTTATGAAAAATTATTTTTTATTACGTGATAGAATAAAAAAAAGAATAATTGTTTCTGATGACAAATTATTTTTTATTGCGTTTTCAAATTTAGAGTTAATTATAAGATTAACGTAACTTTCAAATTAAACAGTTCAATATACAAGATAATGTTTTACATAAGAACTTGGTTGGTAAACATACACTGTTAGAAATATCTGGTTGAATTTTCAACGACATGTGGTTGAAGTTTTATACAATTACCGTTGTTGAAATTTCAACCATGCAGTGGTTGAAATTTCAACCACCCAGTTGAAATTTCAACAACATGTAATTGAAATTCCAGTAACGAGAAAAAATTTTATTCGGTACAGATAGTGAATTTCAAAGCAATTTTAATTTTTCAAAAATCTGGCATGAAACCCATAAAGATTCGTGGAAAATACTTTGCTTTGAGATTCATTAACTGTACCGAAAGAATTCTGATAAGGAATCAGTGAGTTATTTCGTACGTTTGTGTCGTGTGATTCATGAGATTAACAAAATGCATGTAATATTTAGGAAAATAAGCAGCTTTAAAGAAGACAAAAAAGGTACGTTGTAATCTCGGTTGGAATTATATTACCGTAATGAGTTGCGCGCCCAATTAGACAAAGTTTTCAACACTCGTTTTTGTGAACATAACCTAAAAAAAACATACAGCAGTTAGTACCGATACTGTGAATGAAATGTTCCCATTATGATAATATTATTCCAGCTTACCTTTTGTTTTTCTTCTCTAAAGCTGCTTCTTTTCCTGAATATTATGTCCTTTATTAATATTATTGATCTTACGACACAAACGTACGAATAACTCCTCGTGGGACTCTTTCTCCTTGGGGTCTGGCCTCGCGGGAAGTATGAGGGGGCATTGTGTAGTTGAATTTTCAACTACATTTGAATGAATTTTATTTCAACTCCGTGGATGAACGAGATTTCAACCACAGAAGTGGTTGAAAAGTGGTTGAATTTTCAACATATTTCTAACAGTGTATGTACAGGGAGCGGAGGCCCTCAAACACGTAAAAGGGAGAGTTTAAATATACAAGTATACAAGTAAGAATATATTTTATATTCATTTAAATCAAGAAATTATTTACTGTTGGTAAGTACACTTACTTTTATAGCAAAAACATTTCTTATTGTATGTAATTGATACTATTGATACTACTATTTATCAAATATATCTATTATTATTCTACATACTCTTAAAGGCAGATCGGGAAGAAGAATTTTACGAAAATTACATTTCAATTTAGTATTTTTATTTCTCAAAATCTTATTTCTAAATCATTCGTTAAACAGCGTAACCTTCCGAGAAGGTTTCACAAAATTAAAACAATTTCATCTGACGACCAACCTTAAAATGCGCTCCGTTCAACTGACATAATGTCAATATTTGGCTTACAGTAAAATAACATTTTCTAGATTATCCAGTACAATGTAACATCACAGACGAATTAAGCTTTATAATAAATATTAAAAGTTTTTAAACTCAATTATAAACGAACTGTATCGTATGACGAAATTTTCCGTAAGAAAACCTTATTTCACGCTCGCCTTAGGCTAGTACTAAGGAAAATTCTGTTATTATAGACATATCATTTGTAGCAAGGAACGTAGGTGTTTATACCATTGGTGTGCGTCGAACACGGAATAAAGTTTACTAAATTCTGCTGCGATATGCAACGCCAGTGTAACGTTTCAGAAATTTCATAAGCATGATAGTGCTTTGAAAACAATATAGTACTAAATACTTTATAGACAAAGTAAATTTCTTTTGACTCACTCTCAACTATGTACCTAATTTTTCCAAACAAAGTAGAACTATTTTCTGAACCCACTGATATTATCATATCCTTTTGATATAATGTACCGTATATTCGAACTCAAGATACGCAAAACTTTTTGCCGAGATTTTTTGGTATGATATTCTTAAAAGAATTATCTTCCACGACTTTTAAGTCAAGCATGTTTGTACTTCCAAAAGATAATCTTATTTCAAGACCTCTATTACACATAAACCTATAGCATAATATGAGTTGTTGCTTTAAAAGTAAAGAATAAGCTGGATTTAATCTGGAAGTTATAACTTTGCTGTAATCTTTCGATTCTTTATGCTTCGCTTCGAATCTCTCACACGACAATTGCATAGGTGGACCAAATTTCAGCATCAGGGATGGATAATGCAACAAATGGTGATGTTTTGGTTTGAGGTTTTCTTGAAATATTTTTAAATACAAAGAATGATGTTTTTTTACTAAATTTCTGAGGTGTTCAATAGTTTCCTGCGGATGGAATTCACGTGCCATAATGCTACATATAATCTCTCTCAAGAGCGTATAAATTTCCCAGACTTCATTTCCAACCAGAATAAGATCCCCTATTATCAATCCCAGATACTTAATTAATGTTGACATTTCTGATGACGAAATTGTTTAATATTCTGACTTAAGGTCATTCTCGGTTATCTTAGGTGGGATATTTACATCACAGCTTTTCCCAAAATCAAAATAGATTAGCCTGGAATTTAGAAGAGCTAAGGAGAAAAACCCGGCCTTTATGAATCTCTGTAAAATGTTAGGAATTTCGTATCTGCATACGCCTATTGGAACGTCATGTTGGAAGTCTAATATACTATTTTTTATTACATGAAAATTCGGAACTCGATTGAAAATAGAAGTTTCAGTAACACCAAAACTCAGATCAGAAGAATTTTTTTCATAAGTTTCTGTAGTGCGTAAAAGAGTAGGATTTTCTACTACCATTTGATTGCAATCTTTTTTAAGAGCAAGACATATTCGACATAGATAAGTAGCATTGACACTTTTAACAAAGCCTAGTGCTGTGTGCGCCCCTAAGTTTTCAGCGAGAAGGCCAATTAAAGCAAAGTAAACTTTCTTTTTTTCTCCATCTACGTTTAATTCTATCCCATTTGCTTCTAAATCTACGAGCTGATCGATCACATGACTGAATATAGGAAAGTTTCCCAAAGATTTCTGATCTTTTGTGTGATGTAGTTGCAAAATCAAAATATTCTCAAGCATACTTTTATATTTTTCTGGCAAGCACGCAATAACAGCGTAAGTTCCTCCAATCTCATGATCGCCTTTGTGTGATCCTATACAGTTATTGATCTCGTGATCATCAAAATAAACTTCTAGAGGTAGCACTTCCTTCCCTTCAAATCTTTTTTCAGTCTCCTTCCACAAGTCGCTTTGAATTACAGAAATAAAATTTTCGCTCTTTCGACATTTATCAATGTGATCTTTAATGGAAGGAAAAACTTTAGGCAATTCCAAAAAATTGTTTTAAATCGTTTTTATCGGGATGATTGCTAACTCTACTTCATTGAGACCTGATTTAACTTTTCTCTGGATACGTTTAGCTTTTATGTTTGTATTTACAACGATATCTTCCATAGGTTTGACTAAATGTCCCAAATCTTCGAAACGTTTAAACGTCAAATATTCGCTTTTAAATGGCTGGAAAGATTTTTCAGCAATATTCAATATATTCTGAATTTCATGTGCTTCTGTTGAATTGATATTCTTACAAATTTTCCGTAGCGGATCTAAGAGAATGGAGTTGTAATAAGAAGTGAAATCTTTTATGATTTCAGGGACGTGACTTCTAGGTAAAATTTTTTGAGCGTATAATTTACTGACTTTTCGCTGGAATTGGACTGACAATTCTTAAGAAATTGTTTCGGCTGCTGAATAGAAGGAGCAGGATCTTCGTTATGAATTTCCAAGTGTTTTTTTAACGCAAAAATACTACCAAATTTTCTTGAATAACAATTTTGGAAGGTACAACTAACTTCGTTGTTTAATTGATCTTTATGCAATGTTCTAACGTGTATCATAAATGAGTTGGAGTTTGAAAAGTTAGAAGTGCAGAATACGCAAGGACACATTTTCATAGAGACTGTAAGAAATTATATCAAATACCAATTTCTGAGATTAACCCTAAAATCCGCGTTCAACGCACATATGTTCTCCGAAGCAAATAGCCAACTTGCTCCATATAGTAACTCCTACATTATATATTTACTTAACAATAATATATAAATAATGAGAAACGATATTTAAATTTTGAACCGATTTAAAATTTGATAAGAACACCTCACAGCGGAAAATAGATCCAAGTTTGCGAATTTAAACTGATCACATCTTACGCAGTAAAGACATTTAAGCTGACTCATTAGAATTCCGAGTTTGTTTCATGTATGTAATGTACCGACTAATTACATGTTCGACGTAAGAAACTTGAGTGTCCCACTCAGTAATGCATTAGAAGTGCAGAATACGCAAGGATACATTTTCATAGAGACTGTAAAAAATTATATCAAATACCAATTTCTGAGATTAACCCTAAATTCCATATAGTAACTCCTACATTATATATTTACTCAACAATAATATATAAATAATAAGGAACGATATTTAAATTTTCAACAGATTTAAAATCTGATAAGAGCAAGTCACAGCGTAAAATAGATCCAAGTTTACGAATTTAAACTGATCACATCTTACGCAGTGAAAAAATTTAAGTTGACTCATTACAATTTCGAATTTGTTTCATGTATGTAATATACCGACTACTTACATGTTCGACGTAAGAAACGGGAGTGTCCCACTCAGTAATGCATTCGTACAGACCTTTCTGTAAAACCATCCAGATATGAATGCTTTCAGGGGGATATCGGGTATGCAGAACGTGGAATGCTTTGAAGCACACATCCAAAGCTTCCAGCATTGACGCCACACTGTAAAGGGCGGTGTCAATGGCGACTTAAGATTCAGTAATCGCAGACAGTTTTGGCCCAATGACGATGATGTATGGTTACAAAGGCAATCCCCTCTCATACATATAAGAACGCCTCTCGTCTTGTATCTTCGTGATATCTGCCGCTGTCTAAAATTGTTCAACATTCGAATTTTAGAACATGTTTATATGTTGCAAATTAAAAAATTAAAAGAATTGTGAGCAATATGAGGCCGTTCAAAGACTACGTCACGATATTTTAAAGACTTTTCCCACCCCTCCCCTTCTTCGTCACAGATCATCACACAAAGCTTAAACCCCCCACCCGTCAGATATAATTTGTTTTCGATTCAATTTGATGAGGGCCAGAAATGAAACGTAAAACAATTGAACATAATTTTTTAACGAACTTCACAGCCCAGAGTGCTCACATAAGAGGGGAGATAGAGTGCTTTTCACGAAAATCGGTAAATAATACGAGGATGAATTTTTGAAAGTAAAATTAATGTACGAGTACCATAATAAATTCGATGTATGAAATTCTTCACATTTCAAGTCGAAACATATTGCATTGTCAACAAAATAGTTGAATTTTCAAACAATTAATAATTTGCTAAAAACAGGCCTGAGATTGCATATGGAGGCCATTGAGGCCCGACATTCTTATACCATTTTTTCAGGGTAGGCCAGGCCTATCTACCTCTTTCTCAGGACGTATTCTTCTTTTACTTCTCCAAATCTAATTGTAACATTGTTTAAGGGCTTTAAATATTATAGTAATTTATTAAAAGTAATAAATAGTAGTTGCGGAAATTTGTTCAGTATTTTAGTCAAATATTCATTTCTTTGATTGAAATTTAAACTACTTTGTGGAAAAAGTTATTTTTTTGTGAAAATTAATTTTTCAAATGAAAATTTGATTATTTCAATGCCGGTTACCAATTCATTTATGTTTAGTTGAAAATTGAACTATTCAATGGAAAATCCAAGTATTCTATTGAAAATTCGCTTTTTTTAGTAGGAAATTATTATTTTCGGTTGAAAAGCAATCTTTTTGGTTGAAAATTTATCTACTTGGTTAAAAATTGAACCCCTTATTCAACCGTCTGGTGGAAAATTTCACTATTTTGTTAAAAATTCAGTATTTTCAGTTGAAAATTGATTTTCTTGGTTGAAAAATAATGCTTATGGTTAAAAATTTAACTACGTGGATCGAAGCTGCACTTCTTTAATAGAAAAATAATTTTTTGTTTGATTCATCATTTTAGACGAAAATTAAACTCTTTGGGGGAAAATTTCACTATTTCTTTCAAAATTCTTTTTTTTTTGCTTGTTGAAAATTAATCTTCTTCATTGAAAACTAATGTTCTTGGATGGAAATTAAACTACTTGGCTGAAAGTTTAACTCCGTGGCTGAAAATTGATTTTTTATGACTCATTACTTTAGACGAAAATTGATCTCTTTGTGGGAAAATTTCACTTTTTTTATAATTTCGCCTGTTTTATTTGAGGATCCAACTACTTTGTTGACAATTTGTCTTGTTTTTGGTTCATTTTAACTGTTTTTGATATAACATTAAAATCTGTTTTGGTTGATTTTCCCAAAGATTTAAATGCTGAAAATGAAAAAATGATGAGAAATTACCTCTGTATGTAAAATTATGCTGTCTTTGGAGTCACCAGTTGAGATTTTCCAGGTTTTTTTCCTAATTTTCAATACTGTACGGGGTGGCATAAAGTGAGCCAACAACATTAGTTGGATCGATGTTTTGCTATCTGTGACAGAAAAATTATACAAAAATTACACAAAATATTCTCTTAATATCTGGTTTATATATTTACAAATTTTCAATAAATTATACCTTCGTTTAGCTGTTCTTTCAGCATATGTAGCAAGTCAGCACCGGTTCCATCTTTATCCTTCAAACATTTGTTCGTTTGAATAGAATCAAACAAGGTAGACCAATTCTCGATTCCGTTGTCCAATGCCTCCAGTCCTATTTTGTTGTAATCTTTGATTATTAACTTATAGCCATTAGGATGCTTCAAAATTTGCCACTCTTGAAAAACTCTGGCAACGCGTTCGTCTGAATAGTGAAGAATATCCCTGCGACGCCTAGCCGCTGTGAGTTCCCAGTGCCGTTCGACTAAATTCCATGGAGCTTGATTTTTACGTAGAAAGTCGATGCTTGCTTCGATTTCCTCTTCTTTTTCTGAAAAAGAATAATATCATATAATTACACTTCCAGAACTTGAAAACTTCAGTGAATGAAAGAATGGAAACTTGTATAATTCACATATATTTAATATAGAGAAAAGGAAATAAAATGGCAAACCTTCTAGCAGATTGTCAGGTAACATTTCAATGTTACCAATAAAACTTTCGGTAAGTGCTTTCAATGTCGTAACTGAATTTTTCCACCTGTTGACCAAGCTTCCACGAGGTGGTATGGATTTTCCGGTAATGGAATCGCATTTTTTGATCGCTGGAATATAATAGGTAGCCACTACCTCTGTTGGGAACAGTTCAACTATCTCGTTGGCTAAGTCCTTCAGTAAGTCGTAGGTCACTCTAAAAATAACGTGAAAATTGAGAATGTTCAATAATGCAATAAAACAGGTCTAGTTATCTACAATGGCACTGCGAAGTACTATAAGGATAAAATAAGAAAACATTAGCTTTCAGTACTTTCTTAAAAGTTAATTAAAAGTTAATTGATGAAAGTTGAAATTGATTGGTTGTAAATTAACTTATTTGTTATAAATTCATATTCATGGATCAAAATTTAACTGTTTTATAGAAAATTCGTCTTTTTGACATGAAAATTCCACAATTTCGTATATAATTCAACTATTTTGTGAAAAATTAAACAGTTCTGTAGAAAATTCTTTTTACATTCTCATTCTAATGAGAAGGTATTGGTTTTATGTAAAATTTGACTTGGTCGGTTTTCATCAAATCTCCACGTTTTGAGACCCCCTGAGCCAGAAAAAAAGGTTTTTACCAAGGTGTCTGTCTGTCTGTAGGCACGATAACTTTCGAAAAAATAATCAGATTGGGTTGTGCTTTGGCACACTTTTTTAGGGCCTAAAAAGAAAGAACAAGTTCGTTAACCAGCTATTTCGGATGAAAATTCAAAAAGTGAGCATATTTTGAAAATTTTTGAGAACACTTTTTTTGAAGATTTGGAAATTGTATGGACGGTTGTTAGTAGTAAGCAAAAAGAGCAAAAAAATATCCTAATGACTTTTTCATATAAAAAAAAAATTACCAGAGTTATAGCATTTTCAAAATTCCAAAAAACAAACGAAAATGAACATTTTAAGCCGAAAAACGCACGTTATGAAAAAAAGTCAAGAGAAGAAAAACGTTGATTTTTGAACACCTTACAATATTTTCATAATAACTTTTTGAATTTTTCAAAAAAATAAAAAATTTAAATTCTGATCGCACAACAAAATAATGAGAAATCAAAAATTCCATTTTGCTGTGAAACTATGCAAGATACGACAAAAGATGACTGGACCAAAATTATGCATCTAAAAAAGATCTACAAATTTGTTATTATTCACTTTTTGATATGACGCGTAGTTTTTGTTTTATTCATAAAAAACAGCATTGAAAATAGAAAAAATAAATTTTTAGACGAATAACACAAGCTACGAAAAACATGACGAAGACAACATTTGTTCATTCAAAGAAGAGGTACAAATTTTTTATCCATCATGTTTCGATAGGACGCGTAGTTTTTATTTTATTCGTGAAAATAACATTGACAGTAAAAGAAATCAAATTTTTGGAAAACTTTGGAAAAATCCATTTTCGTTATAAGAATATATTCAAAATGAAAAAAATAACTTTTTTGAAAAACGGAAAATCTAAAATAACATTTTAACTAATAAAATTTGTCGCTTAATTTATATAATTATTCTTGATTTGAAATCAAATACAAATCGCGAAGCGCGACGCCCAAATCGCGCGCCGTAAGTGCGCTCAAACTTTTTTGTTTCTATTATACGGTGCACAGAACCGAGCGTGGAACGCAAGGTTCAAATGAATTTGAAATCAAATATCGAGCGCGAAGCGCGAGTATCTGGATGAGAATGTGTTCCTTAAGGTCGATAGAACCTTGAGTAAATAAATTTCCTTTTCAGTCTAAAATAAAAACAAATTTAGCAATCACTTCATATGTAGAGGTTTTGATAATTTTCTAATATTTAGAAATAAACTTTTTCTTTCATCGAAGTCGAACACGAAGTTCAAAGATCTAGAGGAATCGAGCGTAAAGCGCGATGTGAATACGCCCGAGCGCGTAGCGCGAGGTGAATACATAATCGAGCGCGAAGCGCGCGATGAGAATGTGCCCGCGAAGCGGGCAGATTTTTTTTTATTAAGACGTGATTCTCCTTTATTAAAATTCAACTAGTATTTTTAGTTAAAATTTGATTTTTTTGTTTGTTTAAAAATGTAATATATTTGTTCATGAATTTTGAGAGACGAAACAATATAAACTCAAAGCTAATAAAACAAACTTTAAGCTCATATCAAATCCATTGTTGAAACTATTTAGTTGAAAATTTGTGTTTTTAATTTATTGAAAATTCGTATTTTTTTAGTAGAAAATTCATCTATTTGACTAAACATGTATGTTGTTAAAAATTCGTCGTTCCTGGTAGAAAATTCGACTAC
>CAKNXH010075635.1:0-14435 GCA_932178445.1 Andricus quercusramuli | reverse complement strand
TTGAACTCTCTGGAATTCTTGAATTATCAGAATTCTTTGAATGTTCTGAATTCCTTGAATACTCTAAATTCTCTGAATACCCCGAATTCGTTAAATTCATTAAATTCTCTGAATTCCCTGAATTCTCTGAGTTCGTTGAATTCCTTGAATTCGCTGAATGCGTTAAATTTACTGAATGCCTTGCTTTCTCTGAATCCCTTGAATTCCTTAAATTCTCTGAATTCTCTGATTTCTCTGAATTCTCTGAATTCCCTTAATTCCCTGAATTCTTTGAGTTCGTTGAATTCCTTGAATTCGGTGAATGCGTTAAATTTACTGAATGCCTTGATTTCTCTGAATCCCTTGAATTCCTTAAATTCTTTGAATTCTCTAAATTCTCTGAATGCCCTGAATGCTCTGAATTCCCTGAATCTCTAAATTTTTTGAATTCGTTGAATTCTCCGAATTTTCTGAATGCTGTGAATTCCTTGAATTCTCTGAATTCCCTGAATTCTTTAAATTTCTTGAATTCTCTGAATTCCTTGAATTTGCTGAATTCGTGGAATTCGCTGAATTTCTAGAATTCGCTGAGTACCTTTAATTTGATGAATGTCTAGATCTATAATTCTCTGAATTACTTGAATTCTCGGAATTACCTGAATTATCTGAATACCCTGAATTCTCTGAATTCACTGAATTATCTTAATTCACTGAATTATCTTAATTCGTTGAAATCGTCGAATTCTCTGAATTCCTTGAGTTTGCTGAATTCCTTGAATCAGCTGAATGCCTCCAATTTTCTGAATGCCTTCCTTTCTCTGAATCCTTTAAATTCCTTAAATTCTTTGAATTCTCTGAATTCTCTGAATGCCCTGAATCTCTAAATTTCTTGAATTCGTTAAATTCTCTGAATTCCCTGAACGCCTTGAATTCCTTGAATTCTCCGAATTCAAGGAATTATCTAAATTCCTTGAACTCTCTGAAATTCTTGAATTATCAGAATTCCTTGAATATTCTGAATTCCTTGAATACTCTGAATTCTCTGAATACCCCAAATTCGTTAAATTAGTTGAATTCTCTGAATTCCCTGAATCCCTTGAATTCGTTGAATTCTCTGAATTCAAGGAATTATCTAAATTCCTTGAATTCTCTGAATTCTAGGAATTATCTAAATTCCTTGAACTCTCTGAAATTCTTGAATTATCAGAATTCGTTGAATATTCTGAATTCTCTGAATACCCCGAATTCGTTAAAGTCATTGAATTCTCTGAATTCCCTAAATCCCTTGAATTTTCTAAATCCAAGGAATTATGAAAATTCCTTGAACTCTCTGAAATTCTTGAATTATCAGAATTCCTTGAATATTCTGAATTCCCTGAATTCTCTGAATTCCCCGAATTCATTAAAGTCGTTGAATTCTCTGAATTCCCTGATTTCTTTGAGTTCTTTAAATTCCTTGAATTCGCTAAATGCCTTCATTTTTTTACAATTTGCTGAGTGCCTTAAATTCTCTGAATTTCTTGAACTCACTGAATTCCTAAAGTTCTCTGAATTCCTGGAATTCTTTGAATTCTCTGAATTCTCTGAATTCCCTGAATTCTCTGTATTCTATGAATTCCCTGAATTCTCTAAATTCCTTGAATTCTCTGAATTCTTGGAATTATCTAAATTCCTTGAACTCTCTGAAATTATTGAATTATCAGAATTCGTTGAATATTCTAAATTCCTTGAATACTCTGAATTCTCTAAATACCCCGAATTCGTTAATGTCATTGAACTCTCTGAATTCCCTGAATCCCTTGAATTTTCTAAATTCAAGGAATTATGAAAATTCCTTGAACTCTTATGAAATTATTGAATTATCAGAATTCTTTGAATATTCTGAATTCCCTGAATACTCTGAATTCTCTGAATTCCCCGAATTCGTTAAATTCGTTGAATTCTCTGAATTCCCTGAATTCTTTGAGTTCTTTGAATTCCTTGAATTCGCTAAATGCCTTCATTTTTTTACAATTTGGTGAGTTTAACTTCAGGTTAAAAGTGAGCAAAAAGTTGGAAATTTCAGAAAAAACGACAATTTTCAGCAGTACTCAAAGATAATATTACTAACAATAATAAGAAATTGCTTAAATATTTATTATAATTGTTAACATAACATGAAAATAAAAAACTGCGACTTTCTATCTCTATTCTAATAGAAAATGGCGAAAAAAAACTAATTTTTCATACAACTTATGTTGAATATTCAATTATTTCATTGCAAATTTTTTTTTAACTCCGCCCTAATTGATTCAAAACCCAACTTTTTAGTAAAAAATTCCTCTCCTTAGCTTGAAAATTCAACATTTTGTATGCAGTTTTCTTTTATTGACTAAAAATCTTTCTTGGTTGAAAATTAATCCCTTTTTATTTAGAAGCGTCTTCTTGGTTTGAAAATTAATGTATTTTACTAAAAATTAATATTTCCGGGTAAAAATGCATCTGTTATAAATTATACTGTTTTGGTTGAAGATTCATCAATTCTGTTGAAAATTCGTTTCCTGGGCTAAAAATTGAACTGTTTGGCTGAAAATTGTGTTTTTTTTTTAATTTTATTTTATCTCTTGATAATGTAACTTTAATTTTTTATTAAAAAGGTCTCTTTTTTGGTTAGAAATCCAGCTATTTATTTGAAATCTTTTTACGGTTAAAGATTAATCATCTTAATTAAAAATTCATTCCTTCAGTTAAAAAGTCGTTTTTTTTGTTAAAAATAATTTTCTTACAAAATTCATCTTTCTGATCAAGGATTTATCACTGGTTCAAAGTTTACTTCTATTTATTAAATTTACTTCAATTTATATCTTCTTGATAATAATTCAACAACTGAGTTGAAAATTGATGTATTTTGTTCAAGATTCTTCTTTTTGGTAGAAAATCCAATTTCTTGATTAAAAATTTGTTTTATTGGTCAAAAATTAATCTCTGGTTTAAGTTCGAACTATTTTGTTGCAAATTTGTTTTTTTTTTGTAGATGAGAATGACTTCTTTTAACTGAAAATTCCACTTCAGGTCAAAATTTTTTACTATGATCAATATTAGTTTTTTTCAATTAATATTTATTTTACTGTAGGGTATGTTATCTTTAATGTAGAGGAAGGTTTCCTTTATCCCTTGAATTCTCTGAATTCCTTAAATGATTTGAATTCCCTAAATTCCCTGAATGCTCTGAATTCCCTGAATTTCTTGAATTCTTGAATTCCTTGAATTCTTGAATTATCGGAATTCCTTGAATATTCTTGATTCCCTGAATACTCTGAATTCTCTGAGTTGCCCGAATTCGTTAAATTCGTTGAATTCTCTGAATTCCCTGAATTCTTTGAGTTCGTTGAATTCCTTGAATTCCCTAAATGCCTTCATTTTTTTTACAATTTGCTGAGTGCCTTGAATTTTCTGAATCCCTTGAATTCTCTGAATCAATTGAATTCTCTGAATCCCTTGAATTCTCTGAATTCCTTGAACTTACTGAATTCCTCAAATTCTCTGAATTCCTGGAATTCTTTGAATTCCTTGAATTCTCTGCATTCCTTGAACTCACTGAATTCCTCAAATTCTCTGAATTCCTCAAATTCTCTGGATTTCTTGAATTCTCTGAATTCCTTGAACTTATTGAATTCCTCAAATTCTCTGAATTCCTGGAATTCTTTGAATTCCTTGAATTCTCTGAATTCCTTGAACTCACTGAATTCCTCAAATTCTCTTAATTCTTTGAATTCTCTGAATTCCCTAAATTCTTGGAATTCCTTAAATTCTCTGAATTCCTTGAACTCACTGAATTCCTCAAATTCTCTGAATTCCTGGAATTCTCTGAATTCCTTGAACTCACTGAATTCCTCAAATTCTCTGAATTCCTGGAATTCTCTGAATTCCTTGAACTCTTTGAATTCCTTGAATTCTCTAAATTCCTCAAATTCTCTGAATGCTCTGAATTCTCTGAATTCCCTGAATTCGTTGAATTCCTTGAATTCGCTAAATGCCTACAATTTTCTAAGTGCCTTGAATTTTCTGAATCAATTGAATTCTCTGAATCCTTTTATTACATTACATTTACTTATAAATCTAAGGTATAAATAGTAATAAATTTTTTTTCAACTAACTTTAATTTTTTTTGCAGCCTATTGTTCTCATGGAAAATACACACCTAAACCAAGTTTTTGTGCTCGGATTGATGCTAATAAAAAAGTACATGAACATGTCAAATGTACAATTTACAAGTGCGACTCTTAAAATCTATAAATGTGGATAATTAATTTTAACTATTATAATTAATAATTCAGTTTCAGATAAAGTATAATAAAAGTGAAGCTGTGTAACAAAAAATAATTATACTACTCACAAATGTTTCTTAATACCTTCCAGGGCGATTAAAAATTTTTAGTAAACTTCTTATTATTTTACATAATGTATGAACATATACAATGTTTCAATATATAAATTTTGAAAAAATAAATATTTTATGAATTTGTTTGAAAAAATTCCCAATCGCTGCACAAAGTTTTATTTTTATTTTCAAATCTTGTTTAAAAACATAATAGACGCTTTTTAAATCAAAAAAAGGTTTTTTAAGATGAAGTATTGTCCAGAAATGAATCGAACAAAATTTGTATGTAATACTGAATGCTTTCCAAATATTCTTTTTAGTCACACAAATATTGAAATTACTGACAAGAAAAGAAGTCTCTTTAAAAGATATTTAGAACTTTCAGAAATTTGGAAAAAATTAAGAACTATTTGATAAATTTTAGGAAATGTTTCTAAATTTCAAAATATTTTTAATCTATTCGAAACCTCTTAAATTTCTTAAAATATTTCCAACTGATTCACATATTTCTTGAAATGTCAAGAAATCATTCAAAATGTAAAAAAAATTGATTTAAAATCTTCCAGATTTTCACAGAAATTATGAGAAAATTTGTTTATTTTCTCGAAACCTTTCAAAATCCTTCTAAAGATTCTAAAGTTCTTGTTTGAAATCTTTGAAAATCTACATTTTAGGATATCGTTGAAAATGTTTTGAAATCTTTTCCAAATTTAAACAAAAAATTAAATTAATATTTTTTCAAACACTCAATAATTTTCGCGTTTTAAATTAAAGATTTGAAACATTTTCAATTGAAAATTTTTCAATTGAAAGCCGCTAACTGCAAAATTTTACATTTTTAAAATGATATTATTTTGAGCAATTTTTAGCTAAAAACAATAATTTATACATTAAAATTAGTTTTGGAATCTTTTTACCTATTCTCTTTAAAATTTGTTTTGCAAAAAATTCTTTCAAAATTCTCCAGGAATCTAATAATAATTTCATCTTAGAACTCGAAATTTTCGTACAATTTGTTTAAAATCCTGAAAAAGTAAAAAAAACCACCTTAAAATCATCCAGATTTTTTTTAAGATTCTGGAAGTATCATGATATATTCTTTTGAAATTCATTTAAAAAACAGTATTGTTAGTTTTTCTAAGAATTTTGATGAAAAATTTGCATTAATTTAAAACCTTTCAAAATGCTTGAAAAGGTTATCAATTTTCTGCTCGACACTTCACGTTTCAAATCAATTTGGAATCCTTGTTTAAAAATCTTTTTAAATCTTCGCTTAAAATTAACTTTTCAGAACAAAAATATCCATCAAAGTTATCTCCTCTGATACAGAAAATCTTAAATGTCTTTTCAGATTAGATGGAGCTACAGATTCCAATTTTTTCAAATTAAATTCATTCAGAAAAAAATCTTCTCCTTTTGCTCTGCTGGGATTCGAACGCCAGGTCAACAGATTGCCGGCTTTAAGAAAATTGATTAACATTATAGGTCAATCGATTCGTCTTGAACCAAGCAATCTTTTTTTTTGTGCATCAACTACCGCATTCATATTATGGAGAAAGAATCAAATCCGATAAAGATTTAGACGCCCCGCCCTAGTGGCAAAGTCTATATTGGTGAAACCGGGAGAGCGGTGAGCCAACATGTAAGGGAAGTGGTGAAAATAACCCTTCCAAATTTCATCAATTTATCTGCAATCATTTTTCATTTATCGTGTTCACAAAGAAGTGTGAAATCCATACAAACACACGTCCACAAACACACACACACACACATCCACACACACAAACATCCACAAACGCTCAAATCCGGACAATTTCTTAGAACATTGTATTAGACATTTTCAAATTGAGGATGGTGCAATCAAATAAATTCAGAATTTTTGGAAAATCTTACCATCACAAAGCTTCATCTATGAGGAAGCAAAAAAATATTAATAAAAAGTTATCCAAGTTTTTGAATTGTTGAAACTTGTACTTTATTGTTAATTTATTCACTTTTCTACAAGAAAATACAAGAAAAAATCAGATATTCCTATTGGACGGTATTTTCTTGTTAAATTTTGTATATTTCTTTACAAAAAAAATACATGTCTCAACAAAAAATTACAGTTGTACAAACATTGTACTTGATAGATTTAATAATTTCACGATGATTCATTATAATAAATTTAAATTTCGAAATTCAAAGATTTTTTCGGGTTTCAATCGTGTGCGAAACTATGAATGTTGCCGACGTTTCGTGAACATTGCAGTTCACTTTTCCAGGGCTGACCTTAAACTGAAGTTTCAGGTTATGTTGTTCTTATATATGTATTCTCTACGATGCCTGTGATTGGCCAGAGCGCCTCATGGTGGGGACTGGTTGAACTTGATTGGCCAATCAACACTTTTTTAAAAAACCCGGGAGGACGGAGAGCCAAATCGGGTTGGTATTACATCCATTGTCCCTATTGATGTTATTAGGGTGTTTCAAAACTTCGATTACAACATTCATATTTTCGCACATGATTGAAACCCGAAAAATCTTTAAATTTCAAATTTTATATTTAAATTTATTATAAACATTGTACTTCCTTGTAAAAATATTTTCCATCAGGTTTTGTATGATTATTTCGAGTTTTGAAATTTGTTGAGTGTTTTGCGTGTTCTCAAGGTGACTTGTGTAATTATTTCAGATTAGAATTGGCACTTGGGATTTGTTAAGATAGACGTGGTAGGGTTGGTCTTAGTGTGTTCTGGAAATTTATTATGAAGCAAAAATATAACTTGGGCAAATCAGATTACTGAAGATAATGCAACAATGAAGAAGCTATTGTCCATTGTTACGGTAGCTTTACAAGGGAGGAGGGAGGATTCAAAATCATCAGAAGAAGCCTCACGTATTATACGAACGTAAATAAATAATACAATAAATAATAATCGTTTCTTCTTTGGATCTTGTTCGTCACTCTTTTTGGTCTCTCTTATCTGCTCCTCCAGTTCAGGTTCCCTTATCCTCATTTCTCCCTTCGCCTTTCTGGAGGCGCGGAAAAAATGTTTGCGGTCGCAAAACAAAATGTCACGTAATTATCGAGGTAGGTGTTCCTCAGAGACGGCCAGGACGATACCTTTGGTGAGCAGCAAAAAATGTGGCTGAAAACCACGAGATCGTAAAACGGGCCGTTTACAGGCGCAACTTGCAATCAGCAGTTAGAATGGGAGGCGTTCCTCGCTGACGCGTCGCGACTGCACTGTCAGGCTCAATGTTCAAGAAGGAGGAAATTTCTTATATGTTCCTAACTTCCCAGGCGAAGCTTATTTTCATTTATTGTATATTCTGCTTATTATAGAATACTTTAACGAAGTAGCCGTGTTAATTATATTCATGAATAACAGCTGACGTTAACAGTATGACATTGATTTTTTAATGAAGATGAAAGGAATTAAGTTTACTCAAAAAAATTAGTGGTTGGGATAACAAATAAAGAAGAAGAGCCAACTACCTTGGATTTGTGATATGGTTGCTGCTTCCATTTTTAAAAATGCTAGTAATTGTTGTTACTTCTTTTCTTGTTGTTGCAATAATTTCCGATGGAAGATAACCAATTGCATGTAGATGTACCACTACTTCAACTAGCCAGTTTTATACTATTGAATTGCAGTTCTAGATACTGAAAGTATTGTTATTACAAAACTGGTTGTGTATGCTATGTTCATCTTGCGTGAAATGTTCTAGCCTGACTTAAATCTCATCTTCCTTTTCACGTTGGCTCACCGCTCTCCCGGTTTTTTCAACATAGACTTTGCCACAAAAACGAGGGATTTTATATAGTTCGGGATCACTGAGAGGTGCTTCTCTATGTTTAGGGTTGCTTGAAAGGAGTTCATCTCAATTAATGAAAAAGTTGTTGTCCTAAACAATCATGAATCAACTGAATGTTTAAAGTTATAACTCAAAAAGGGAAATTTTCTACTCGAAGAAAAAAAATTTTCAACAAAATTGTTAAATTTTCAACCATAAATGGAATAATGAAATTTTCAGATAGAAACCTTGAATTTCCTACAATATAGTTGAATTCGCAACTAATAACTGAATTTTCAACTGAAATAGAAAACATTTTCAACCAAAAATAGAATAGTTGAATTTTCTGTTGGTAAAATTAATTTTGAATCAAGAAAACATAAATTTTCAATCGAATAGTTGAATTTTCAGGTATAGAGATGAATTTTCAACCAAGGTAATGAATCTTCAACCAGAAAAATGTCCTTTTAATAAAGGAGTGTTACTTTGAACCAAAAAAGATTGATTTCAGACAAAAAATTTGATATCTGATATTCCAAGCAGAAAAGAATTTAATTTTCAAGTTCAAGAATCAATTTTCAACAACAAAAATTTTTTCAATGAAACGGTTAAATTTCTATGAAGAGAAATAAATTTTCAACTAAAAAAAATGTGCACCAGAACAAGCAATAGTTTAATTTTCAGTTGAAAAAATAATTTTGAACAAAAAAAAAGGGAGGTTAGAACAGAATAATCAAATTTCCAACCAAAAATAATGAATTTTCAAACAGAAAGATTAAATTTTCAAACAAGAATATTAATTTTCTACCAAAAAGAGGAATTTTCGAATAGAAAATTAATTTTCAACAGAAAAAAACAGTTTTAAAAAAGTAGTTAAATTTAAACAAAAGAAATGAATTCTTAACCAAAATGAATGAATTTACAAACAAGAAGAATAATTTTCTAAAAAAAGTCAATTTCCAAACACATAGTTGAAGGTTCAACTGGAAAAATCAATTCTCAAGAAAGGAGAACAAATTTGCATGAAATAGTTGAATTTTCAACAGAAAAACGATTTTTTAATCAAAAAGATTAATTGCTCATCATAAAGATTAATTTTTAGCCAAAATAAACAAATTTTCAATAAAATACATGAATTTACATCAGAACTATTGATTTTTACACTGGAAGAGGCGAATTTTGAACAAAAAATCGCAAGTTAAATTTTCAGGTAATCAATTTTCATCGAAAAAACTGATTTCTACCGAAATAGTTTATTTTTAACGAAAGAGATGAATTTAGATGATTTTAAATCAAAAATCGTTGAATTCAATCAATGAGGATGAATTTTCAACAAATTATGTAATTTTTAAAATAAAAAAGTTCAATTTTCAACAAAAAAGAGAACTAATACAAAAAAAAGAGAATTTTCCAATGAAACACTTAAATTTGCAACCAAAGAGAAGAATTCTCCTTTTGAACATAGTTCACCCTTAATAAAGCATTGAAACAAAATTGAATTCAAATATTTTGAAACTATTTTTCAAAATGTATGCTATACTATTGACACTATTCTAAATTTCTCAAATGCGCCCGAAGCCTGTTGAAGTAAACAAATTAAATTCTTATATTCCGGGCTTTAACCATAATACCCCTAAAAATTGAATGTGTTATTGCTGAAATCACAAAACAATATTGATGTTTTCATCTCCTGCATCTGCTCCTTCAGTGAATTGTTGTTCATTGAAAACAATCGCTAATTATAAATCTTGAAAATGAATTAATACTTATGTACATATATTTATTTCTTATCAAAGAATGAATGTTAGAAACAAAATTTGAACATTGAATGATAGGAATCAAATTCCAATGAAGATTCAGACGCCCAGCAGTAGTGGCAAAGTCGATATTGGAGAAACCGGGAGTGCGGTGAGCCAGCGTGTAAAGGAACATGAGAGTAAAGTCAGGCCAGAACATTTCACGCAATCAGCACTAGCTGAAGATCATATCAGAACAGGAAAAAACAACCCTCATCGCGAAAACGTACAATATTATTCCAAGAAAACATAGAGAAGCGATCGAAATTTTAAAACACCCTAATAGGATCAACAGGGACAATGGATAAAATACCAATCCGATTTGGCTTTCCGCCGTCCCGGGTTGTTTGAAAAATGTTCACGAAACGTCGGAAACATTCATCGTTTCATACACGATTAAAACCCGAAGAAGCATTGAAATTTAAAATTTTAATTCATCATAATGAATCATCATGGAAGCATTATATCTATTCTCAAATCTCCTTTTGGTAAAATTGAAAGAAAGGAAAGAGAAGTAAGATTTCCTACTCATATTCTGTTTAGCTGCATCGTATCTCTGTCCTTCAAAGAATATTTTCAGTCGTAAAGTGCATTTGAATGGAAAAAATATTGGCAGCACTATGCTAACTAAGTAACGCTGCTTCTCGCTGACTCTAAATGACTGAGGAACCTTTCAAATGTGCATGAACATTCTTGCAAATTTACGCACAATGCAATAATAAATAAACAGCACATCAGTCAAGTAAATATACCTTGCACCACTAATTTGACATTTCCTCTTAAATAAAGGAAAAATGATTTGGTTGTAGTATATTTATTTCCGGTATATGATACCTATATTGATATATTAATTAAAGTAGAATTTTATACAATTTAATTTAATTTAATTTTTTATTTCAATTTTAATTTTAATTTGATTTTCGATTCAACTTCAAATCAATTTAAATTATTCCCATAATTTATCGATGAAGGATCATCCAAAGTTAGCGGATGTGACGCTTCCTCCCTTAGTTTTGAACTTATGAGTACGAGGCGTTGGGAAAAATTTTGGGAACATTATGAATAAATATTATATTCCATTCCTAATTTGAAATAAAAACGTTCTCAAAATTTAGAATTTCAGAAATACATTTTAAAAAGTTGTTACGTAATATAAGTAGGGCCCCTTATACATTGTCTTACTAATTAGTGGACCCACAAACTGTTTTACCCTGAATTTACTCTCATGTTCCTTTACACGTTGGCTCACCGCGCTCCCGGTTTCTCCAATATAGACTTCGCCACTAGGGCAGGGCATCTAGATCTTTATTGGATTTTAATTTATATCAATCAATCTGATAATAAGAAATATTTCGAATTGAATTGAAAAAAACGTTCAAAATGAAGTACTAATTTCAAATGGAAAACATTTGAAATAGAATATTTCTATTACAGATCGTCGAAAATTTCACGAATCCGAACTTCATTTGAAACCTACAAAAATGTCAATTACCAGAAAATTCAGAATTAAAACTTATGAATGGAAAAATTGAAAATTCAACATTTAACATGAAGATTCAGGACACTCAAATTGGATTCATCCAAAATCAAAGATATACAATTACTTAATTTTCTATTGTTTATTCTGGGAACCTTCTAATCAAATATTTTTTTTATTTCAAATAGTCTACTTTTTCAAATCTTAAAATAAAAATCAGACGAATGTAAGATATCAGATTGAAAATTGAAACAATAATTCAAAACAAGATAGCTATGATTCCAATTTTTACTATTGCAGAATATTGAGCATTTCAATTTAAAATTGCTGTTTTTTTTCAAGTTGAGTTTTAATTTTCAAAATTTTGGAACATTTCCAAATAAAAAAGAATTGAATTTTCAATGCCTTTTTCTGAAATATTCTCACGTTTAAGGCTTGAATTGAACAAAATTATTGTCTTCATTTTTATCAATTGGAATTTATTCTGTCGCCATTTAATTGAAAATTATTTACTTATAGATAATTTCAATTGAAAATTATTAAAGTTGGAACTACTTTGTTGAAAATTCATTTATTTCGTTGATGATTCATCACTTTAGTGGAAGAACCTATCTTTTGTTCAAAATTTGATTATTTTGTTGAAAATTATGTTTTCTAGCAGGAAATTAATTGTTTCAACTGAAAACTCAACTTGCACACGTTTGTTCCAAAATTTATTTTCTTAAGTCGAAAATTCGGATATTTGGTTCAAAATTCCTTTGTTTTATTGAAAATTCGAAATTTGGGGGAGAATATTTAAACTTTTTGGTGACTAATTCATCTTTTTGATTCGAAATTCTTTAAAAAATTTAAATGTTTTGTTGAAGATTCATGCACTTTGTTAAAAATTCATCTATTTGTTAGAAAATTCAGTTTATTGTTTACAAATTTAAAAATTGATCTTTTTGGTTGAAAATGAGTTTTTTCGCATTTAGAATTATCTTTTTTAAGTGGAAATTTGACTTCCATTTTTCGTCGAAAATTTATGTTTTTGTATATATATTTAATCTTCTTGGTTGAAAATTATACTATTTCTTTGAAAACAGACTTTAATTTTAGTGAAAATTATTTTTTTACTGAAAATTTAACTATTATATTTTTGGTAATAAAAAATTTGTTGGAGGATTCATTATTTTTAGTTGAAAATTCACTCTAACTATTCAATTTTTTGTGGAAAATTGACCTTTTGCTATAGAAATATAATCTACGAATTTATATTTTCAGCTGAAAATTAATTAATTCCGGTAGAAAATCGTTCTTTTTTGTATTTACTTTTTTCTAACTGCAAATTGAAATATTATATTTTTGGTTTGTAAGCTTATCTTTTTTAGTTCAAAATTGAATTATTTTGTTGAGACTTTATTTTTTTTGTGGAAAATTGATTCTCTTTAATGAATATTTAATTTTCCTATTTTTTGTTAAAAAATCTTTTTCTTTATGAAAAAAAATATTTTCTTGAAAATTCGCTTTCTTTGTTGGTTGAACATTTATTTTTCTGACATTTTAACTATTCTAATTTTGGTTGAAAATGGATTTTTTCTAGATGAAAATTTATGTTTTTTGTTGAAAATTAGTCTTTTTGGTGAAAAATTATTATTTTGGGTGGAAAATTCCACTATTTGGTTGAAAATTCGAATTCTTGGTTGAAGATTCATCATTTAAGTTGAAAATTCATTTCTTTGATCGATCATTTATCTTTCTGACTTGAAAACACAACTAAAAAGTTTATAAAATATATTAAGAAACACATTTTCTTTTTGCATTCACATTATTAATCTTCTAGGTGTATGTTTGGTTTTATACGTGGAAGAATTTAGAAATTTGGATATTGTATCAACCCTGAATAAGGCACTGTTTAATGCAAATAATATGTTTTCTATTACATTGATTTCTTTTATCATTTAAATTTAGCGCCTTTCCAATTTGGAGCGATGCATTTTCCCGCGAAATTTGAATAATGTAATTATTATTAATGTAAGTAGAAAATACGATTCTTAAAATCAAATATATGAATTCTCTGCAAAACCATTTAGAAAAATGAATTTAAAAAAAAGACGAATTTTTAGCAAATAAAGATTTTTCAATACTGAAAGAAAAAAAATTTCACCTCAATTGTTCAACCTTGAAGCCGAAAAACGGATTTTCCGTACAAAAAATTAATTTTCAACAAAATAGTAAAATTTTCAACAAAAAAAGATAAAGCTTCATTTTAAAAAATTTCAACAGAATAGTCAAACTGCAACCAAATAGATGAATTTTCAACTAAAAATATGAATCTTCAACAAAAACATGATTTCTTTACAAAGTTGTTCAAACAAAATTTTTAAACAAAATAGTTTAGATAAGAAGTGAATTTTCTACGAATGTACTTGAATTTTCAATTAAAAAAAAAAAGAATTTTCAATAAAAGCACTTTAATTTTCATACAAAGATGATGGCTTTTTGAGAAAATTATTCAAATTTCAATTAGGGAGACAAATATTTAAAAATATAGTTATATTTCATTCAATTTAACAAATTTATTGAATTTTCAACCAAACAAATGCATTCTTATCGAAAAAAGATATATTTTCTACTCAGACAGATGAATTTTTTATAAAAAAGATCAATTTTTACAAGAAATAGTTGAGTTTTCACCCGAAAAAGTTTCCGATTGATTTTTCAACGCGAAATGTGAAATTTTCTACGGAATAGTGGAATCTTCAAGGAAAAAGATTGACTTTCTAACAAAACTGTTGAATTTTCAAACAAATTATAAAATTTACCCCGACGTCTTTTTTATTTTCAACTGCAATGAACAAAGACTTGTATTAGAAAATATTAGAATTAATATTCAAAAAGTTTAGAATCTCATTGGTTTCCTTTTGTTTGTAAGAAATAAAGTAAAATAAAAAAACATAAATTATATAATAATATAATAATTAATTGCCAAATCGAATTGGTATTATATTCATTGCTCCTGTTGATGTTATTAGGGCTTTTATAGATTTCGATTGCTTCAATA
>CAKNXH010075633.1:0-14442 GCA_932178445.1 Andricus quercusramuli | reverse complement strand
TTGAACTCTCTGGAATTCTTGAATTATCAGAATTCTTTGAATGTTCTGAATTCCTTGAATACTCTAAATTCTCTGAATACCCCGAATTCGTTAAATTCATTAAATTCTCTGAATTCCCTGAATTCTCTGAGTTCGTTGAATTCCTTGAATTCGCTGAATGCGTTAAATTTACTGAATGCCTTGCTTTCTCTGAATCCCTTGAATTCCTTAAATTCTCTGAATTCTCTGATTTCTCTGAATTCTCTGAATTCCCTTAATTCCCTGAATTCTTTGAGTTCGTTGAATTCCTTGAATTCGGTGAATGCGTTAAATTTACTGAATGCCTTGATTTCTCTGAATCCCTTGAATTCCTTAAATTCTTTGAATTCTCTAAATTCTCTGAATGCCCTGAATGCTCTGAATTCCCTGAATCTCTAAATTTTTTGAATTCGTTGAATTCTCCGAATTTTCTGAATGCTGTGAATTCCTTGAATTCTCTGAATTCCCTGAATTCTTTAAATTTCTTGAATTCTCTGAATTCCTTGAATTTGCTGAATTCGTGGAATTCGCTGAATTTCTAGAATTCGCTGAGTACCTTTAATTTGATGAATGTCTAGATCTATAATTCTCTGAATTACTTGAATTCTCGGAATTACCTGAATTATCTGAATACCCTGAATTCTCTGAATTCACTGAATTATCTTAATTCACTGAATTATCTTAATTCGTTGAAATCGTCGAATTCTCTGAATTCCTTGAGTTTGCTGAATTCCTTGAATCAGCTGAATGCCTCCAATTTTCTGAATGCCTTCCTTTCTCTGAATCCTTTAAATTCCTTAAATTCTTTGAATTCTCTGAATTCTCTGAATGCCCTGAATCTCTAAATTTCTTGAATTCGTTAAATTCTCTGAATTCCCTGAACGCCTTGAATTCCTTGAATTCTCCGAATTCAAGGAATTATCTAAATTCCTTGAACTCTCTGAAATTCTTGAATTATCAGAATTCCTTGAATATTCTGAATTCCTTGAATACTCTGAATTCTCTGAATACCCCAAATTCGTTAAATTAGTTGAATTCTCTGAATTCCCTGAATCCCTTGAATTCGTTGAATTCTCTGAATTCAAGGAATTATCTAAATTCCTTGAATTCTCTGAATTCTAGGAATTATCTAAATTCCTTGAACTCTCTGAAATTCTTGAATTATCAGAATTCGTTGAATATTCTGAATTCTCTGAATACCCCGAATTCGTTAAAGTCATTGAATTCTCTGAATTCCCTGAATCCCTTGAATTTTCTAAATCCAAGGAATTATGAAAATTCCTTGAACTCTCTGAAATTCTTGAATTATCAGAATTCCTTGAATATTCTGAATTCCCTGAATTCTCTGAATTCCCCGAATTCATTAAAGTCGTTGAATTCTCTGAATTCCCTGATTTCTTTGAGTTCTTTAAATTCCTTAAATTCGCTAAATGCCTTCATTTTTTTACAATTTGCTGAGTGCCTTAAATTCTCTGAATTTCTTGAACTCACTGAATTCCTAAAGTTCTCTGAATTCCTGGAATTCTTTGAATTCTCTGAATTCTCTGAATTCTCTGAATTCCCTGAATTCTCTGTATTCTATGAATTCCCTGAATTCTCTAAATTCCTTGAATTCTCTGAATTCTTGGAATTATCTAAATTCCTTGAACTCTCTGAAATTATTGAATTATCAGAATTCGTTGAATATTCTAAATTCCTTGAATACTCTGAATTCTCTAAATACCCCGAATTCGTTAAAGTCATTGAACTCTCTGAATTCCCTGAATCCCTTGAATTTTCTAAATTCAAGGAATTATGAAAATTCCTTGAACTCTTATGAAATTATTGAATTATCAGAATTCTTTGAATATTCTGAATTCCCTGAATACTCTGAATTCTCTGAATTCCCCGAATTCGTTAAATTCGTTGAATTCTCTGAATTCCCTGAATTCTTTGAGTTCTTTGAATTCCTTGAATTCGCTAAATGCCTTCATTTTTTTAAAATTTGCTGAGTTTAACTTCAGGTTAAAAGTGAGCAAAAAGTTGGAAATTTCAGAAAAAACGACAATTTTCAGCAGTACTCAAAGATAATATTACTAACAATAATAAGAAATTGCTTAAATATTTATTATAATTGTTAACATAACATGAAAATAAAAAACTGCGACTTTCTATCTCTATTCTAATAGAAAATGGCGAAAAAAAACTAATTTTTCATACAACTTATGTTGAATATTCAATTATTTCATTGCAAATTTTTTTTTAACTCCGCCCTAATTGATTCAAAACCCAACTTTTTAGTAAAAAATTCCTCTCCTTAGCTTGAAAATTCAACATTTTGTATGCAGTTTTCTTTTATTGACTAAAAATCTTTCTTGGTTGAAAATTAATCCCTTTTTATTTAGAAGCGTCTTCTTGGTTTGAAAATTAATGTATTTTACTAAAAATTAATATTTCCGGGTAAAAATGCATCTGTTATAAATTATACTGTTTTGGTTGAAGATTCATCAATTCTGTTGAAAATTCGTTTCCTGGGCTAAAAATTGAACTGTTTGGCTGAAAATTGTGTTTTTTTTTTAATTTTATTTTATCTCTTGATAATGTAACTTTAATTTTTTATTAAAAAGGTCTCTTTTTTGGTTAGAAATCCAGCTATTTATTTGAAATCTTTTTACGGTTAAAGATTAATCATCTTAATTAAAAATTCATTCCTTCAGTTAAAAAGTCGTTTTTTTTGTTAAAAATAATTTTCTTACAAAATTCATCTTTCTGATCAAGGATTTATCACTGGTTCAAAGTTTACTTCTATTTATTAAATTTACTTCAATTTATATCTTCTTGATAATAATTCAACAACTGAGTTGAAAATTGATGTATTTTGTTCAAGATTCTTCTTTTTGGTAGAAAATCCAATTTCTTGATTAAAAATTTGTTTTATTGGTCAAAAATTAATCTCTGGTTTAAGTTCGAACTATTTTGTTGCAAATTTGTTTTTTTTTTGTAGATGAGAATGACTTCTTTTAACTGAAAATTCCACTTCAGGTCAAAATTTTTTACTATGATCAATATTAGTTTTTTTCAATTAATATTTATTTTACTGTAGGGTATGTTATCTTTAATGTAGAGGAAGGTTTCCTTTATCCCTTGAATTCTCTGAATTCCTTAAATGATTTGAATTCCCTAAATTCCCTGAATGCTCTGAATTCCCTGAATTTCTTGAATTCTTGAATTCCTTGAATTCTTGAATTATCGGAATTCCTTGAATATTCTTGATTCCCTGAATACTCTGAATTCTCTGAGTTGCCCGAATTCGTTAAATTCGTTGAATTCTCTGAATTCCCTGAATTCTTTGAGTTCGTTGAATTCCTTGAATTCCCTAAATGCCTTCATTTTTTTTACAATTTGCTGAGTGCCTTGAATTTTCTGAATCCCTTGAATTCTCTGAATCAATTGAATTCTCTGAATCCCTTGAATTCTCTGAATTCCTTGAACTTACTGAATTCCTCAAATTCTCTGAATTCCTGGAATTCTTTGAATTCCTTGAATTCTCTGCATTCCTTGAACTCACTGAATTCCTCAAATTCTCTGAATTCCTCAAATTCTCTGGATTTCTTGAATTCTCTGAATTCCTTGAACTTATTGAATTCCTCAAATTCTCTGAATTCCTGGAATTCTTTGAATTCCTTGAATTCTCTGAATTCCTTGAACTCACTGAATTCCTCAAATTCTCTTAATTCTTTGAATTCTCTGAATTCCCTAAATTCTTGGAATTCCTTAAATTCTCTGAATTCCTTGAACTCACTGAATTCCTCAAATTCTCTGAATTCCTGGAATTCTCTGAATTCCTTGAACTCACTGAATTCCTCAAATTCTCTGAATTCCTGGAATTCTCTGAATTCCTTGAACTCTTTGAATTCCTTGAATTCTCTAAATTCCTCAAATTCTCTGAATGCTCTGAATTCTCTGAATTCCCTGAATTCGTTGAATTCCTTGAATTCGCTAAATGCCTACAATTTTCTAAGTGCCTTGAATTTTCTGAATCAATTGAATTCTCTGAATCCTTTTATTACATTACATTTACTTATAAATCTAAGGTATAAATAGTAATAAATTTTTTTTCAACTAACTTTAATTTTTTTTGCAGCCTATTGTTCTCATGGAAAATACACACCTAAACCAAGTTTTTGTGCTCGGATTGATGCTAATAAAAAAGTACATGAACATGTCAAATGTACAATTTACAAGTGCGACTCTTAAAATCTATAAATGTGGATAATTAATTTTAACTATTATAATTAATAATTCAGTTTCAGATAAAGTATAATAAAAGTGAAGCTGTGTAACAAAAAATAATTATACTACTCACAAATGTTTCTTAATACCTTCCAGGGCGATTAAAAATTTTTAGTAAACTTCTTATTATTTTACATAATGTATGAACATATACAATGTTTCAATATATAAATTTTGAAAAAATAAATATTTTATGAATTTGTTTGAAAAAATTCCCAATCGCTGCACAAAGTTTTATTTTTATTTTCAAATCTTGTTTAAAAACATAATAGACGCTTTTTAAATCAAAAAAAGGTTTTTTAAGATGAAGTATTGTCCAGAAATGAATCGAACAAAATTTGTATGTAATACTGAATGCTTTCCAAATATTCTTTTTAGTCACACAAATATTGAAATTACTGACAAGAAAAGAAGTCTCTTTAAAAGATATTTAGAACTTTCAGAAATTTGGAAAAAATTAAGAACTATTTGATAAATTTTAGGAAATGTTTCTAAATTTCAAAATATTTTTAATCTATTCGAAACCTCTTAAATTTCTTAAAATATTTCCAACTGATTCACATATTTCTTGAAATGTCAAGAAATCATTCAAAATGTAAAAAAAATTGATTTAAAATCTTCCAGATTTTCACAGAAATTATGAGAAAATTTGTTTATTTTCTCGAAACCTTTCAAAATCCTTCTAAAGATTCTAAAGTTCTTGTTTGAAATCTTTGAAAATCTACATTTTAGGATATCGTTGAAAATGTTTTGAAATCTTTTCCAAATTTAAACAAAAAATTAAATTAATATTTTTTCAAACACTCAATAATTTTCGCGTTTTAAATTAAAGATTTGAAACATTTTCAATTGAAAATTTTTCAATTGAAAGCCGCTAACTGCAAAATTTTACATTTTTAAAATGATATTATTTTGAGCAATTTTTAGCTAAAAACAATAATTTATACATTAAAATTAGTTTTGGAATCTTTTTACCTATTCTCTTTAAAATTTGTTTTGCAAAAAATTCTTTCAAAATTCTCCAGGAATCTAATAATAATTTCATCTTAGAACTCGAAATTTTCGTACAATTTGTTTAAAATCCTGAAAAAGTAAAAAAAACCACCTTAAAATCATCCAGATTTTTTTTAAGATTCTGGAAGTATCATGATATATTCTTTTGAAATTCATTTAAAAAACAGTATTGTTAGTTTTTCTAAGAATTTTGATGAAAAATTTGCATTAATTTAAAACCTTTCAAAATGCTTGAAAAGGTTATCAATTTTCTGCTCGACACTTCACGTTTCAAATCAATTTGGAATCCTTGTTTAAAAATCTTTTTAAATCTTCGCTTAAAATTAACTTTTCAGAACAAAAATATCCATCAAAGTTATCTCCTCTGATACAGAAAATCTTAAATGTCTTTTCAGATTAGATGGAGCTACAGATTCCAATTTTTTCAAATTAAATTCATTCAGAAAAAAATCTTCTCCTTTTGCTCTGCTGGGATTCGAACGCCAGGTCAACAGATTGCCGGCTTTAAGAAAATTGATTAACATTATAGGTCAATCGATTCGTCTTGAACCAAGCAATCTTTTTTTTTGTGCATCAACTACCGCATTCATATTATGGAGAAAGAATCAAATCCGATAAAGATTTAGACGCCCCGCCCTAGTGGCAAAGTCTATATTGGTGAAACCGGGAGAGCGGTGAGCCAACATGTAAGGGAAGTGGTGAAAATAACCCTTCCAAATTTCATCAATTTATCTGCAATCATTTTTCATTTATCGTGTTCACAAAGAAGTGTGAAATCCATACAAACACACGTCCACAAACACACACACACACATCCACACACACAAACATCCACAAACGCTCAAATCCGGACAATTTCTTAGAACATTGTATTAGACATTTTCAAATTGAGGATGGTGCAATCAAATAAATTCAGAATTTTTGGAAAATCTTACCATTACAAAGCTTCATCTATGAGGAAGCAAAAAAATATTAATAAAAAGTTATCCAAGTTTTTGAATTGTTGAAACTTGTACTTTATTGTTAATTTATTCACTTTTCTACAAGAAAATACAAGAAAAAATCAGATATTCCTATTGGACGGTATTTTCTTGTTAAATTTGGTATATTTCTGTACAAAAAAAATACATGTCTCAACAAAAAATTACAGTTGTACAAACATTGTACTTGATAGATTTAATAATTTCACGATGATTCATTATAATAAATTTAAATTTCGAAATTCAAAGATTTTTTCGGGTTTCAATCGTGTGCGAAACTATGAATGTTGCCGACGTTTCGTGAACATTGCAGTTCACTTTTCCAGGGCTGACCTTAAACTGAAGTTTCAGGTTATGTTGTTCTTATATATGTATTCTCTACGATGCCTGTGATTGGCCAGAGCGCCTCATGGTGGGGACTGGTTGAACTTGATTGGCCAATCAACACTTTTTTAAAAAACCCGGGAGGACGGAGAGCCAAATCGGGTTGGTATTACATCCATTGTCCCTATTGATGTTATTAGGGTGTTTCAAAACTTCGATTACAACATTCATATTTTCGCACATGATTGAAACCCGAAAAATCTTTAAATTTCAAATTTTATATTTAAATTTATTATAAACATTGTACTTCCTTGTAAAAATATTTTCCATCAGGTTTTGTATGATTATTTTGAGTTTTGAAATTTGTTGAGTGTTTTGCGTGTTCTCAAGGTGACTTGTGTAATTATTTCAGATTAGAATTGGCACTTGGGATTTGTTAAGATAGACGTGGTAGGGTTGGTCTTAGTGTGTTCTGGAAATTTATTATGAAGCAAAAATATAACTTGGGCAAATCAGATTACTGAAGATAATGCAACAATGAAGAAGCTATTGTCCATTGTTACGGTAGCTTTACAAGGGAGGAGGGAGGATTCAAAATCATCAGAAGAAGCCTCACGTATTATACGAACGTAAATAAATAATACAATAAATAATAATCGTTTCTTCTTTGGATCTTGTTCGTCACTCTTTTTGGTCTCTCTTATCTGCTCCTCCAGTTCAGGTTCCCTTATCCTCATTTCTCCCTTCGCCTTTCTGGAGGCGCGGAAAAAATGTTTGCGGTCGCAAAACAAAATGTCACGTAATTATCGAGGTAGGTGTTCCTCAGAGACGGCCAGGACGATACCTTTGGTGAGCAGCAAAAAATGTGGCTGAAAACCACGAGATCGTAAAACGGGCCGTTTACAGGCGCAACTTGCAATCAGCAGTTAGAATGGGAGGCGTTCCTCGCTGACGCGTCGCGACTGCACTGTCAGGCTCAATGTTCAAGAAGGAGGAAATTTCTTATATGTTCCTAACTTCCCAGGCGAAGCTTATTTTCATTTATTGTATATTCTGCTTATTATAGAATACTTTAACGAAGTAGCCGTGTTAATTATATTCATGAATAACAGCTGACGTTAACAGTATGACATTGATTTTTTAATGAAGATGAAAGGAATTAAGTTTACTCAAAAAAATTAGTGGTTGGGATAACAAATAAAGAAGAAGAGCCAACTACCTTGGATTTGTGATATGGTTGCTGCTTCCATTTTTAAAAATGCTAGTAATTGTTGTTACTTCTTTTCTTGTTGTTGCAATAATTTCCGATGGAAGATAACCAATTGCATGTAGATGTACCACTACTTCAACTAGCCAGTTTTATACTATTGAATTGCAGTTCTAGATACTGAAAGTATTGTTATTACAAAACTGGTTGTGTATGCTATGTTCATCTTGCGTGAAATGTTCTAGCCTGACTTAAATCTCATCTTCCTTTTCACGTTGGCTCACCGCTCTCCCGGTTTTTTCAACATAGACTTTGCCACAAAAACGAGGGATTTTATATAGTTCGGGATCACTGAGAGGTGCTTCTCTATGTTTAGGGTTGCTTGAAAGGAGTTCATCTCAATTAATGAAAAAGTTGTTGTCCTAAACAATCATGAATCAACTGAATGTTTAAAGTTATAACTCAAAAAGGGAAATTTTCTACTCGAAGAAAAAAAATTTTCAACAAAATTGTTAAATTTTCAACCATAAATGGAATAATGAAATTTTCAGATAGAAACCTTGAATTTCCTACAATATAGTTGAATTCGCAACTAATAACTGAATTTTCAACTGAAATAGAAAACATTTTCAACCAAAAATAGAATAGTTGAATTTTCTGTTGGTAAAATTAATTTTGAATCAAGAAAACATAAATTTTCAATCGAATAGTTGAATTTTCAGGTATAGAGATGAATTTTCAACCAAGGTAATGAATCTTCAACCAGAAAAATGTCCTTTTAATAAAGGAGTGTTACTTTGAACCAAAAAAGATTGATTTCAGACAAAAAATTTGATATCTGATATTCCAAGCAGAAAAGAATTTAATTTTCAAGTTCAAGAATCAATTTTCAACAACAAAAATTTTTTCAATGAAACGGTTAAATTTCTATGAAGAGAAATAAATTTTCAACTAAAAAAAATGTGCACCAGAACAAGCAATAGTTTAATTTTCAGTTGAAAAAATAATTTTGAACAAAAAAAAAGGGAGGTTAGAACAGAATAATCAAATTTCCAACCAAAAATAATGAATTTTCAAACAGAAAGATTAAATTTTCAAACAAGAATATTAATTTTCTACCAAAAAGAGGAATTTTCGAATAGAAAATTAATTTTCAACAGAAAAAAACAGTTTTAAAAAAGTAGTTAAATTTAAACAAAAGAAATGAATTCTTAACCAAAATGAATGAATTTACAAACAAGAAGAATAATTTTCTAAAAAAAGTCAATTTCCAAACACATAGTTGAAGGTTCAACTGGAAAAATCAATTCTCAAGAAAGGAGAACAAATTTGCATGAAATAGTTGAATTTTCAACAGAAAAACGATTTTTTAATCAAAAAGATTAATTGCTCATCATAAAGATTAATTTTTAGCCAAAATAAACAAATTTTCAATAAAATACATGAATTTACATCAGAACTATTGATTTTTACACTGGAAGAGGCGAATTTTGAACAAAAAATCGCAAGTTAAATTTTCAGGTAATCAATTTTCATCGAAAAAACTGATTTCTACCGAAATAGTTTATTTTTAACGAAAGAGATGAATTTAGATGATTTTAAATCAAAAATCGTTGAATTCAATCAATGAGGATGAATTTTCAACAAATTATGTAATTTTTAAAATAAAAAAGTTCAATTTTCAACAAAAAAGAGAACTAATACAAAAAAAAGAGAATTTTCCAATGAAACACTTAAATTTGCAACCAAAGAGAAGAATTCTCCTTTTGAACATAGTTCACCCTTAATAAAGCATTGAAACAAAATTGAATTCAAATATTTTGAAACTATTTTTCAAAATGTATGCTATACTATTGACACTATTCTAAATTTCTCAAATGCGCCCGAAGCCTGTTGAAGTAAACAAATTAAATTCTTATATTCCGGGCTTTAACCATAATACCCCTAAAAATTGAATGTGTTATTGCTGAAATCACAAAACAATATTGATGCTTTCATCTCCTGCATCTGCTCCTTCAGTGAATTGTTGTTCATTGAAAACAATCGCTAATTATAAATCTTGAAAATGAATTAATACTTATGTACATATATTTATTTCTTATCAAAGAATGAATGTTAGAAACAAAATTTGAACATTGAATGATAGGAATCAAATTCCAATGAAGATTCAGACGCCCAGCAGTAGTGGCAAAGTCGATATTGGAGAAACCGGGAGTGCGGTGAGCCAGCGTGTAAAGGAACATGAGAGTAAAGTCAGGCCAGAACATTTCACGCAATCAGCACTAGCTGAAGATCATATCAGAACAGGAAAAAACAACCCTCATCGCGAAAACGTACAATATTATTCCAAGAAAACATAGAGAAGCGATCGAAATTTTAAAACACCCTAATAGGATCAACAGGGACAATGGATAAAATACCAATCCGATTTGGCTTTCCGCCGTCCCGGGTTGTTTGAAAAATGTTCACGAAACGTCGGAAACATTCATCGTTTCATACACGATTAAAACCCGAAGAAGCATTGAAATTTAAAATTTTAATTCATCATAATGAATCATCATGGAAGCATTATATCTATTCTCAAATCTCCTTTTGGTAAAATTGAAAGAAAGGAAAGAGAAGTAAGATTTCCTACTCATATTCTGTTTAGCTGTATCGTATCTCTGTCTTTCAAAGAATAGTTTCAGTCGTAAAGTGCGTTTGAATGGAAAAAATATTGGCAGCACTATGCTAACTAAGTAACGCTGCTTCTCGCTGACTCTAAATGACTGAGGAACCTTTCAAATGTGCATGAACATTCTTGCAAATTTACGCACAATGCAATAATAAATAAACAGCACATCAGTCAAGTAAATATACCTTGCACCACTAATTTGACATTTCCTCTTAAATAAAGGAAAAATGATTTGGTTGTAGTATATTTATTTCCGGTATATGATACCTATATTGATATATTAATTAAAGTAGAATTTTATACAATTTAATTTAATTTAATTTTTTATTTCAATTTTAATTTTAATTTGATTTTCGATTCAACTTCAAATCAATTTAAATTATTCCCATAATTTATCGATGAAGGATCATCCAAAGTTAGCGGATGTGACGCTTCCTCCCTTAGTTTTGAACTTATGAGTACGAGGCGTTGGGAAAAATTTTGGGAACATTATGAATAAATATTATATTCCATTCCTAATTTGAAATAAAAACGTTCTCAAAATTTAGAATTTCAGAAATACATTTTGAAAAGTTGTTACGTAATATAAGTAGGGCCCCTTATACATTGTCTTACTAATTAGTGGACCCACAAACTGTTTTACCCTGAATTTACTCTCATGTTCCTTTACACGTTGGCTCACCGCGCTCCCGGTTTCTCCAATATAGACTTCGCCACTAGGGCAGGGCATCTAGATCTTTATTGGATTTTAATTTATATCAATCAATCTGATAATAAGAAATATTTCGAATTGAATTGAAAAAAACGTTCAAAATGAAGTACTAATTTCAAATGGAAAACATTTGAAATAGAATATTTCTATTACAGATCGTCGAAAATTTCACGAATCCGAACTTCATTTGAAACCTACAAAAATGTCAATTACCAGAAAATTCAGAATTAAAACTTATGAATGGAAAAATTGAAAATTCAACATTTAACATGAAGATTCAGGACACTCAAATTGGATTCATCCAAAATCAAAGATATACAATTACTTAATTTTCTATTGTTTATTCTGGGAACCTTCTAATCAAATATTTTTTTTATTTCAAATAGTCTACTTTTTCAAATCTTAAAATAAAAATCAGACGAATGTAAGATATCAGATTGAAAATTGAAACAATAATTCAAAACAAGATAGCTATGATTCCAATTTTTACTATTGCAGAATATTGAGCATTTCAATTTAAAATTGCTGTTTTTTTTCAAGTTGAGTTTTAATTTTCAAAATTTTGGAACATTTCCAAATAAAAAAGAATTGAATTTTCAATGCCTTTTTCTGAAATATTCTCACGTTTAAGGCTTGAATTGAACAAAATTATTGTCTTCATTTTTATCAATTGGAATTTATTCTGTCGCCATTTAATTGAAAATTATTTACTTATAGATAATTTCAATTGAAAATTATTAAAGTTGGAACTACTTTGTTGAAAATTCATTTATTTCGTTGATGATTCATCACTTTAGTGGAAGAACCTATCTTTTGTTCAAAATTTGATTATTTTGTTGAAAATTATGTTTTCTAGCAGGAAATTAATTGTTTCAACTGAAAACTCAACTTGCACACGTTTGTTCCAAAATTTATTTTCTTAAGTCGAAAATTCGGATATTTGGTTCAAAATTCCTTTGTTTTATTGAAAATTCGAAATTTGGGGGAGAATATTTAAACTTTTTGGTGACTAATTCATCTTTTTGATTCGAAATTCTTTAAAAAATTTAAATGTTTTGTTGAAGATTCATGCACTTTGTTAAAAATTCATCTATTTGTTAGAAAATTCAGTTTATTGTTTACAAATTTAAAAATTGATCTTTTTGGTTGAAAATGAGTTTTTTCGCATTTAGAATTATCTTTTTTAAGTGGAAATTTGACTTCCATTTTTCGTCGAAAATTTATGTTTTTGTATATATATTTAATCTTCTTGGTTGAAAATTATACTATTTCTTTGAAAACAGACTTTAATTTTAGTGAAAATTATTTTTTTACTGAAAATTTAACTATTATATTTTTGGTAATAAAAAATTTGTTGGAGGATTCATTATTTTTAGTTGAAAATTCACTCTAACTATTCAATTTTTTGTGGAAAATTGACCTTTTGCTATAGAAATATAATCTACGAATTTATATTTTCAGCTGAAAATTAATTAATTCCGGTAGAAAATCGTTCTTTTTTGTATTTACTTTTTTCTAACTGCAAATTGAAATATTATATTTTTGGTTTGTAAGTTTATCTTTTTTAGTTCAAAATTGAATTATTTTGTTGAGACTTTATTTTTTTTGTGGAAAATTGATTCTCTTTAATGAATATTTAATTTTCCTATTTTTTGTTAAAAAATCTTTTTCTTTATGAAAAAAAATATTTTCTTGAAAATTCGCTTTCTTTGTTGGTTGAACATTTATTTTTCTGACATTTTAACTATTCTAATTTTGGTTGAAAATGGATTTTTTCTAGATGAAAATTTATGTTTTTTGTTGAAAATTAGTCTTTTTGGTGAAAAATTATTATTTTGGGTGGAAAATTCCACTATTTGGTTGAAAATTCGAATTCTTGGTTGAAGATTCATCATTTAAGTTGAAAATTCATTTCTTTGATCGATCATTTATCTTTCTGACTTGAAAACACAACTAAAAAGTTAATAAAATATATTAAGAAACACATTTTCTTTTTGCATTCACATTATTAATCTTCTAGGTGTATGATTGGTTTTATACGTGGAAGAATTTAGAAATTTGGATATTGTATCAACCCTGAATAAGGCACTGTTTAATGCAAATAATATGTTTTCTATTACATTGATTTCTTTTATCATTTAAATTTAGCGCCTTTCCAATTTGGAGCGATGCATTTTCCCGCGAAATTTGAATAATGTAATTATTATTAATGTAAGTAGAAAATACGATTCTTAAAATCAAATATATGAATTCTCTGCAAAACCATTCAGAAAAATGAATTTAAAAAAAAGACGAATTTTTAGCAAATAAAGATTTTTCAATACTGAAAGAAAAAAAATTTCACCTCAATTGTTCAACCTTGAAGCCGAAAAACGGATTTTCCGTACAAAAAATTAATTTTCAACAAAATAGTAAAATTTTCAACAAAAAAAGATAAAGCTTCATTTTAAAAAATTTCAACAGAATAGTCAAACTGCAACCAAATAGATGAATTTTCAACTAAAAATATGAATCTTCAACAAAAACATGATTTCTTTACAAAGTTGTTCAAACAAAATTTTTAAACAAAATAGTTTAGATAAGAAGTGAATTTTCTACGAATGTACTTGAATTTTCAATTAAAAAAAAAAAGAATTTTCAATAAAAGCACTTTAATTTTCATACAAAGATGATGGCTTTTTGAGAAAATTATTCAAATTTCAATTAGGGAGACAAATATTTAAAAATATAGTTATATTTCATTCAATTTAACAAATTTATTGAATTTTCAACCAAACAAATGCATTCTTATCGAAAAAAGATATATTTTCTACTCAGACAGATGAATTTTTTATAAAAAAGATCAATTTTTACAAGAAATAGTTGAGTTTTCACCCGAAAAAGTTTCCGATTGATTTTTCAACGCGAAATGTGAAATTTTCTACGGAATAGTGGAATCTTCAAGGAAAAAGATTGACTTTCTAACAAAACTGTTGAATTTTCAAACAAATTATAAAATTTACCCCGACGTCTTTTTTATTTTCAACTGCAATGAACAAAGACTTGTATTAGAAAATATTAGAATTAATATTCAAAAAGTTTAGAATCTCATTGGTTTCCTTTTGTTTGTAAGAAATAAAGTAAAATAAAAAAACATAAATTATATAATAATATAATAATTAATTGCCAAATCGAATTGGTATTATATTCATTGTTCCTGTTGATGTTATTAGGGCTTTTATAGATTTCGATTGCTTCAATA
>CAKNXH010075630.1:5838-17901 GCA_932178445.1 Andricus quercusramuli | reverse complement strand
GAAAATTGAATTTCCCATTTTTTGCAATTATCAAATTTCTTGAATTTTCAACATTTGAAAATGGAAAAAAATTAAACTGTTAAAAATGAAAAAAAATTGAACTGTAGAAAATTGAAGGAAATTGAACATTTAAAAAAATTGACGATTAAAAAAATAAATTCTGTTTAGAAATTACTTTTAAAACGAAATCTTTTCTTCTTTAAATACTATTGTTGACCTTCTTTGCTAAAAATTTATTTTTTTTAAATTAAAAATTTAACTGTTTTGTGAAAAATTATTATTTTTTTTTGTTTAAAATTAATTTTTTCCATTGAAAATAAAACCTTCCCAGTTTTAGTTGAAAATTTATCTTTTTTATTTAAAAATTCATGTATTTTCATGAAAATTAATGTTTTTCGTTGAAAAAATTGATAATTTAAGAAAATTGACTATTAAAAAAATCATTTCTGTTTAGAAATTATTTTTAAAAAGAAAACTTTTTTTCTTCAAATATTGTTTTTCCTCATGTTAGTATATTTTCTTAAATTATAGAGAAGAAGTGTTTATAATGTTAATATCGCAAAATTCACCCATTATAGTTCTTTTTTACTGAAAATTAAACTTTCAATATTCAACATTCGAGTTTTCAATTTTTTTCGATATACAACAGCTGAAAATTAAAAAAAAATTGACAACTAAAAAAAATTAACAATTTAAAAAAGTTCGTCTGCAAATTATTTTCAAAAAATGAATTTTTTTTCTTTAAATATTATTTTTCCTCAAGTTTGAAGTTGAAGTTGAAGAAATTAAAATTTTCCGTAGTTGAAAATTAAAAGGTTGAAAATGGAAGACAATTGACAATTTAAAAAAATGGTATGCAAATTATTTTTAAAAAGAAAACTTTTTTTCTTTAAATATTATTTTTCCTCAAGTTTGTCTATTTTCTTGAGATTTTGTCTCAATATTTTAATAAGAATTTACTTTTATAAAGAAGCGTTTACAATTTTAATACATGTCGCAAAATTCAACCATATGCAGTTTTTTGACAGAAAATGGAATTTTCAAATTTTTTGAATTTTCAGCAGTTGAAAATGGAAGAAAATTGAACTGTTAAAAATGGAAAAAATTGAACTACAGAAAATTGAAGAAAACTGATAATAATTTTAAAAAATTGCATGAAAATTATTAAAAAAAAAACTTTTATTCTTTAAATATTATTTTTCCTCGTGTTCATGTATTTTCTTAAAATGTTGTCTCAATATTTTATTCAGGATTCACTCTTTTAAAGAAAAGTGATTATAATGTTAATATCTCAAAATTCATCCATTATAGTTCTTTTTAACTAAAAATTAAAAATTAAATTTTTATCAGTTGAATTTTCAATTTTCGAATTTCTTGAATTATCAACAGTTGAAAGTGGAAGAAAATTGAACTGTTAAAAATGGAAAAAATTGAACTGTAGAAAATTGAATAACATTGAAAATTTAGAAAAAATTGACGATTCAAAAAAATCATTTCTGTTTAGAGACTACTTTTACAACGAAAACTTTTTTCTTTAAATACTATTTTTCCTCGTGTTGGTCTATTTTCTTGAAATTATATCTGAATATTTTATTTAGTATTTAGTTTTGTGAAGAAGTCTTTATAATTTTCATTTCGCAAAATTCAATCATATGTAGTTCTTTTATAGAAAATTGAATTTCTCATTTTCTTTCATTTTTAAAAGTTGAGAAAGAAAAAAATGGAAAATTGAAAAAATTTAAAGTTTAGTTTTTAACAGTCGAGTTTCAATTTTCTTCAATATTTAGCAATTGAAAATTGAAGAAAATTGTCAGTTGAAAAAATTGACAAGTTGAAAAAAAATGTTGCCCAGAAATTATTTTTAGAACGAAAAGTTTGTTCTATAAATACTATTTTTCCTAATGTTTTTTTAAATTATGTCATGTTATTTTTAACAGTTGAATTTGTAACGGTTGGAAATTGAAGAAAATTAAGAATTAAGAAAAATGAATTTTGGTATGAAAATTATTTTTTAAAAGAAAACTTTTTTTCTTTAAACATTATTTTTCGAAATGTTTGTCTCTTTTCTTAAAATTATGTATCAATATATTATTTAGGATTTACTTTCATATAGGAGTATTTATAATGTTCATATAGCAAAATTCAACCATATACAGTTTTTTTACAAAAAATTAAAACTAAAATTTGTTGAATTTTCAACGATTAAAATGGAAGAAAAACTGAAAATGGAATTTTCAGCAGTTGAGTTTTTAGCTGTTGAAAGTTGAAGGAAAATGATACGTGAACTGCTGAAAATTGAAGAAAATTGATAATTAAAAAAAAATTGGTCTATAAATTATTTTCAGCAGTTAAAAATAGAAGGTGATTGAAAATTGAGTTTTTAGCAGTTGAATTTCTAACTGTTGAAAATTGAAGAAAATCGATAATTAAAAAAAAGAGAATTTTTGTCCATAAATAATTTCCAAAACGCAAAGCTTTTTCTTCAAATAATATTTTTCCTTACTTTTTTATATTCTGTAAATGTAATTTCTCAATATTTTATTGAGGACTGAATTTTCAACTTGTAAAAATTTTCAACAATTGAGTTCTTGATTTTCTTTAATTCTCATCAGTTGAAAATTTAGCTATTAAAAATAGAAGAAAATAACTAAGAAAAAAAAGAATTTTCGTGAAGTAATTGTTTTCAAAACGAAATTTTTTTTCTTTTTATTATTGTTTTTACTAATTTTTCAAATTTAGTAATCATAAGAAATTATCATATCATAAAAAATAAGTGAACTGGTGAAAATTGAAGATTATTGACAATTGAATAAAAAAGAATTTTTGCCTATAAATTATTTTTAGCAGTGAATTTTTAACTGTTGAAAATTTGTAAAAATTGACGATTGGAAGAAAGATGATTTTTGTCAATAAATAATTTTTAAAACGCAAAATTTTTTCTTCAAATAATATTTTTCCTCATGTTTGTATATTTTGTACAAGTAATTTTCTAAATATTTTATTGAGTGTTTACTTTTAAAAAGAAGTTTTTATAATTTTATTATCGCAAAATTCAAACCATATGCAACTTTCTAGCAAAAAATTGAACTTTTAACTTTTTTAAATTTTCAACAATTTCGTTTTCGATTTTCTTTAATTCTCAACAGTTGTACCATTCAACTGTTAAGAAAGGAAGCAAATAACTAATAAAAAAAGAATTTTTGTGTAGTAATTGTTTTCAAAACGAAAACTTTTTTTCTCTGAATAACATTTTTCATCAAGTTTGTCTATTTGAAAAAAATGATTTCTTAATATTTTATTTACGATTTACTTTTATAAAGAAGCATTTATAATTTGAGTATCAAAAAATAAAACCATCACAGGTTTTCTACAGAAAATTGAATCTTCAATAGTTGAATTTTCAATTTTCTTCAAATTTCAAAAGCTGAAAATCGAACTGTTAAAAATTTTAGAAAATTTACAATAAAAAAAACTAGTTATGGATATTTAATTTAGTATTTACTTTGATAAAGAAGTATTCATAATTTTTATGACGCAAAATTCAACCATGTTTAGTTTTTCTTTACAGAAAATTGCATTTTTAATTTTCTTCAATTTTAAAATTTCTTGAATTTTTCAACAGTTAAAAATTGGAAATTTAAGAAAATTTAATTTTCAACGTTTTCTTCATTTCCTTGAGAGATGATGAATAGTTTTATTTAGTTGTCAAATTGCCGGATGTGGACATGGCCGCCGAGAGCTGTTCCGGGTTTTTCCTCTTCCGTTCCTTTACTATATATGTTGCTTCATAAAAAATTTTAATTTACGAAGCCTAGTTGCCATTCAGAACATCGACAGAACAATATTCACAAATTATTTAAAATACTATCACTAGATGTATCATACAGTGAACTTACTTTGCTCTTAAAGATAAACTTTTCTAGCTTTCTTTGAAGCAAAATCGTCAGTTATAGTTTCCTCTCAGTTCATGAAAATTAAAATCATCGATACTGCAGTCCAAATCGGGCGAATAGTTTTCTGGGAGTACTGTCATAGAAATTTTCAAAAACCCTTGACCTCCATCCGCCATTACTTTTACAACGACATTTTCAGTTTGATTCCGTTGATTTATGATAGCTTCCAGTAACTCCTCAGCATCTGCAAAGACTACAGGTCTTTTTTCTTTCCCAGTTGTATTATCTGTATCAAAATCAAATATACCTTATTTATAAACATTTTCAAGAGTCTTAGATTTCTCAGAGACATGTTTAGCATAACATGGAGATACGGATCGTTTACCAGCTGCACTTCGAAGAAAATTAGTTAGTTTTTTCATTTGGTTAGACGAAGCACCTGTATTAACTTGAAAATTGTCTAATTTTTCGGCACTGATTCGCATTTTAGAACCTAGAGTACTCAGAAGTATTTCATTATTTAGCTGTTTTGTACTGTCACTGTTGCTTTCCGTTTGCATATCAACTTTCTATTTTAAAATTGAACTAGCGACTTGCTCTTGCTGCTGATCAGGAAGTTTTCGAACCAATTGTAATATATTCTTACAAGCTTTTGCGAGAGTGCCACAAGAATGATTTTTACCTTTACCTATTTCATGAAAGCACTTTTTACAAACATGGATTGATTTTTTGGGCTCGTTATCAATTTGTTCGGTTGTTGAAAAATGTACAATTTTTGAAGCACCATACAACCCATTAAAGGCACCAATGTTCCTAGATGCTTGTCGTTTCAAACCTCTACCCAACTTAGCCTTTGGATGGCCATAATATCTTGCTGTTATACATATGTGACAATTACATGTGTCAATATTAGCTCTGATTTCCTCAGGTAATTGTATGTCTTCATAATTTGGCATGGTTGGCTTAGGTCTCGTACATTTATCCTTTTCAAGTTCAGATGGAGTGACACGGCATGTACCGCATATACTCAATGGAAATTTAGGATTAGATATGTCGAATTGTTCATTGATAAATTTCCTTATAAGATTTGCTTGATTTTCTGTAAGATGCAAAAATTTCGGTTTCTTATCACCAAAAACAATTTTTTGGCCACATGGAGCACACACTTTTGTTCTGTTTTTCTCATGTGAAAGTTTGTGAGACATTTTCTCGAAGTTCCTTATTTGAACTCAGAATATTGAAAAAAACTGGAGTGCTTATTTTTGCATTAATGAAATAAATTACAAGTGGCAACTATTAACTTTCAGAATAAGCGCTATATCTGTAGTTGTGCGGGTCTGTCGTAATAAAGAACAATGCGCCTAGAAATTTTCCACAGATTCAGAGATCTCAGATGCTCTAACATGTAGCGCTTATCACGAAAAAAAATTTGACTGTCTTACAGCATCTTTTGTTTGAATTATGAAAAATGATTCGATGTGAAGGCATCATGGAACCAAAAAAATCTCCTTGACAACGAATTTGGAAAATTCACATACTGAAGATGTGCGCAATTGATTTGTTATCAAAACTTTCCTTTCCATGAGCATAAAAAATGAATATGCGATAACTCAAAAAAATTAGCAGCTACGATTTTCATTCAAACGGATTTTGAAACTGCGGGCACGTACGAACAAATCCCCGCCTTCAGTTTTTGTCGACACTTTTTGTATACCTATCGCCGCTTGAAGCTGAGTGCCGCGTTGTTGAGTACATTCAGAAAAGGCCTATAGACGTTCTTCGACTTAATAGGTTCCTCCATTTTCATTGGTGAAATTGACATAGCTAATTAAAAATGCAGCATGTTCAACGTGAGCGGAATCTGGAGTTTCATCCACAATTAGTGTTCAATACTTTGCTTTCTCGCGTTCTTGAAGAATACAATTCATTACTTCATTTGCACAAATAACCATGAACTCATTCTGAATATCGATTGATAAGTAATGCACCTGTAATCTTTTCCCGGTTTCTTGAGAGTGGCGAGCATTTCGTAGGTGGGCATTAAGAAGCGGTTCTAATTTTGCTAGAAGTTTAAGGATTCCAAGGAAGTTACCGTTCGAAGGGTCTCCAAGTCTGTTACTCATATTGAAATTAAGATTAAACGACCAGGCTAGAAAATTCCCCAAAAAATCGCCCCAGCTTGCCCACTGATTCTGCAGTGAGATTGAAAATTATTTCCCTGATATCGAAAAGCTCTTCTGACAGCAGGTCCGGGCAATTCAGATTAATGAATCGGAAGAACGCAAACCTGTCAGGAAAGAGCCGTGGGCACTAATAGAGAAGATGAGTAAGATTCCTCAGCTCGACGCCACAGTTACAACCAACTGGTGGATTCCACCCCATACGGAGCCTCAAGAGAGTGATGCTCTGAAACTACGGCCTTGGAGTCTTAAAATTCACATGAAAAAAGTAAGCGGCACAACAACCACTCGTCTTTCCATGAGGCCAGCAATGATAAGGATTCCCCTTAAGATGGTAACCTGGAGTCTAGAAACCGACCTCGCAACTTCGTCCGCAGCTTCATTCTCGACAATACCCAAATACGAACGAACCCGAGCAAAACGTATGAAGAACGCGAAACATCCAGCTGAAGCCGCCTGATTTCACATAAGTTCAGCCAGAGGACAGCCTGATGAGTCGAACATTCTGACCCTAATACTTATTGAAACAGATTGAGATTATGTGAAGATGACGGCGTCCTGTTGTACCCTCTCCATGATATGCTTGAGCGCCTAGAATAACCCGTACAGTTCAGCCGTAAGAGGAGATGCGAAGTCTCTAATCGTACACCAAATCTAAGGCCGTTCGCTCGCGGGGATGTAAAAATCGCAGCTGAAGCCAAGTCGAAGATACAAAAATCCATTGGTAAAAATTCATAATGCCTCCGGGTAGCGCAAGTCCGCGAATTGGTCGAACAGAACCGGCTTTCCGGGGGTACCCTAAAGCACTTGCGCACCCTACATCTCTCACTTTTCGCAAGCCTGGCCAATGTCTTCAGTTTCTCAACGGGAGGATTGCCACTACAGCAGAAGTTTCTCAGCACAAACCTGTTCGCCAGGAGCGATCTTCTCAGAGACAAGGAAAACTCCCCAGTTTTAGGTAGTAGAATTGAAATGGGCGTGGAGCTCATGCACACCCGGGGCAACTTGGTGAGAGACATTCTAAATACGGTCAAGTATGTTTAATGTTGTTTTTTTCGCTCGGAAAAAGGGGAGCCCCTCACTCCAGACACGCCCTAATAAAACCCTTATGCATTGTGAGAAGCAAGGAAGGAGACACTCCTTAGGTAACTCTGGCGAAAACCCACATGGTATTGATTGCTCCGGCTCCTTCAGCCGCGATACTCTCAATAGGACCGAACCCAGGTCATGCGCCTGTCAAGTAAGACACCCCGATATTCGGGAGTGGAGTGGCAGGGATTGACGACATCTCCAAAGGTTTGGGAAATCACCTCTATTCCAACCAGAACCCTCTGAACACTCTGGTCGCTACTGTTTGACGCAAAGTAGTTTCCTCTTGCTGGTGAGAAACAAGACAACGTAAATTAGCTAACCCGGAACATCCAAGTCCCTCAACTTACCAATTAACACTCTGATTATCACATCAACCACCACAGACCCAACGCAATCCATCGAGGATAACCCCTTTCTGAACCCATACTGGGAATCCAGAAGCCAGCCGTTATATTCTGCAAGATACACCAGCCTTTTCTGCAATAACCTCTTAAAGAGTTTATAGACCTTCAATGTTAAGGAGATCGGACGGAAACCTGTGCCCTCCGTTTTGGGAATGGAGTGCACCAAGGCATCTCGCCACATCTCCGGGAAGTGAAGACTCCTTGAATATAGAATTGAAAAGATCGTGGAGAAACTGCAGCAACTTGTCAGAAAATCCACTAATTATCTCGTACGCGATTCCATCCATCCCAGATGCCGACTTGACCTTGCACGCTGAGACGCTCAACCGAAAGAATGCCTGGGCACACGAACTACTCCCGTAATAGGCACAACATTCGAAAAGCTTGGTATCTCACTTCTCGGATGAGTCTTTTTACCTCCTTAACTACTACACTAGAACCCGCCTCTAGCTCACATGTCTGGTTCACCAGAAATCTTTTTCTGACTTGACTCCTTCTCCCCTAAGCCATCTAATACGCCTTGCTTCACCACAGGTGTTGCCTCTTCTTGTCATTCCCCCTGGAGGACGCACGGAAAGCTCCATTAGCTTCCAGAGACTGAAAGACTATGTTGATAAACTTTCATAGAGTAGAACTGGATTCTCACCCTCTAGCAGGACCTCCGATAAAGCCAGGATAAGTTCTTTTATCTGTATATCAAATAGGTACCGTCAAGACGCGGAACATTGAATCTGTTGAACTTGGGCTTCGCGAGAAAAGGAGTCGCATTAAATCTATAAAAAACAGAAACGTGGCCCGAAAAGTATGAAGTACTCCCACATTGACCGAGGCAGTTGGAATCACTACAAATGAACAAAAAACCAAATTAAGATTTCTTTAAGAAAAGCTTCATACCTTTCCGCTAAGTCTCCATTTTTATCTGAACGACGTTCACCGTAAAGCAAAGATAAAGCTTGAGGTAGGGATTTTCATACAGAATCGAAAGATTCCTCATTAGGCAGAAAATGAACTACATAACGGCTTCTGATCTTCGCAACGTTGTTCTTGGTCTGTCAATATTGATTGTTGAGAAACTTTTTCAAGTTCCCAAAACTTTTTCGAACCAAAACTCAAATCTTGTTCAGTGGAAATGCGATTTATTTCATTATCAGATTGAATTTGAATATTATTTTCTGAAATTGGACCCGAAAGAATCCATCCAAACGCTGTATGTTATGCTGTAAGAAAACCAGGAGGTCTTTTACCCAATCCTCACAACAGAAACAAGCCATAGTAATAAGCGCTTCAATCAAATCAATTTGTTTGCTACTCAAAGAAGTTGGATCTGCGTAATCTAGATCATGTTGGTGATCCCATTCAGGTTTTGATTCAGACTTTGGCGGGTTATAATTAATTAGTTTTTGTAGAACAGATGCTGAAATAGGGTAGGTTTGATTTTTATCATTTTTTGGTGATATGAATGGATTGACTCGAGATTTGGACACTCCATTCAGAAAATTCGCAGAGGCAGTTGTCCTAGTATTCATAGGAAAACGCTTGAGATACAATAATTTCTTTTCCATTGTGAGTGCGAATCCTAATTTTAGTGGTGGCTAGTAATGTTTGGTACTCTGAAAACATCTTAAATTAATCTCAGAATCAGTAGACATAACATTACAAGTAATATTTATTAGCAGGTTTTTGAGCTCTCTTATTGACACTACTGCTAGAGAGAGCTTTATTTGAAGATGACGATTGATCTAGATTTGAATTTACTTGACCAAAATATTGTTCTGAAGAATTTGGAGAAGATTGTTTGATATGCATTAAGCTTTGATGAGAGTTTTTACATTGAAAACAAGAGATTTTACTTTTACGTTCTCTATTTCTTCGGCTATATCTCAATGAGCTTCTTAGTAAAAGGAACAGTATGAGGCAATTTTGTATACTGCTTAAGCACATATCTACTGTCCTGATGAAGAAACATAACATATACAGTTTCCACCATCATCAGCTTCCACCGTCAAGGGAGAGCTTAATCGGCTGCTACAATGTCACTAGAGCTGAAAGATTTCATCCACTTTCCAATCAAGATTTTCAGTACATTCGTCAGCTATGAATGCAGCAAGTGAATAAGTAACTCCTCTTTTTGAAATATTTTTGTAACATTCGTCAGTACCTTGTAACCTGAAACAACGAACATCATTTCAGCTTGAATTGTAAGCCAACACGCAGATGCCTGCCCGATGAAATGTAGTAGTGAAACATCAAATTTCTCTTAAATGCTGAAAAAATCTCCTCATCTAGTAGGCCAACCGTGAAGAAAATCATGCAACAAATAAAGCAAAGAAGATACTTCCTCTCCCAGTCTATCCATTCCACTAAGGAACATATTATGACAAACGTGTATGTTGCAAGTACCAAGGTCAATTAAACATTTCTTCCTCATTTGAATTAGTTGGCTCTTCATCGTCCTGAAAACACCTTTACTTCAGTTTGGGCTGTCATTGCCTAACATCAGATGGATGTAGATGAATTAGCGTGGTCCATAGCTTCGTTCAGCTTCTCCAGAATGACACTTGTAGCACTGGTAATGAAAAAGGGTTCAAAATGTTGAAAAACGATACCATGCTTCTCTTTGGAACAATATCTCATCTCGGTGATTTGATTCACGCGAACATAGGCTGGAAAATATTTCTCAAGTCAGCTCACAAAGCATCACTGAAATCAGCAGCAATACATTTCAAAGTCCGTATTAACTCCGCTCTTGTTTTTTGGTCACGAACGCTGTAGATTTGAATGGTACTTGGAATTTTTGTCATCACAAAAGAAGAAGAATCGTTTGACACTGTTGATGCACATTTTATCATCAAAGTGACTTAAGTGACTGTGTGGCAGCCCTAGAATTAGAGGTATCAAGAAATATAGTAAAATAATGATAAGCTTTGTAGGTTGTACTATTGGAAAGAGTTTCCTCCCACTCTGCTACAGAATTTTTATGCAATTTGTTTACAAGAGAATAAACTGAAAAGTAATCCTAGTTATTAGTAAGGCAACCTAAATTTTTAAGTACCATAGGCACTTCGTTGGTCGTCTGTCGCGAAATTTTAAGATCCTTCAGAGTATCGTTTGCGTTTGGTAGAGAGAGGAACAAAAGAAGATATTAAATTATTAAAGCTCTTCCATTATCGTAACGCGATTTTATTGTATTCAAGGCTCCCTCAGTTTTCATCTTTGGAAGTAATATTTTTAATTAATTGCAATGCTTCTCCTGTAAGCTTAGTTCTCAAATAATATAATTCATGCACAGAAGGTACTCTTGGTTTGTTATGAATCGTAGATTCAAATAAATCCCTGAAATTGGGCCAATCTAAATAATCACCGGAAAACTGAGGTATTTGAATATCTGGTAATTCAATTCCATACACATGAGAAAAAATTGAAAATTATTAGCATTTTGACTTGCATTGGTACCTGAAATAGTTAGATTTTAAATAAAAGATTTAGAATTTTCTTGAACTAATCCATGAATAATTTCATTAAAAATGTCTAAATCTTTGAGAAATTATTTCTCGGCTGAAAGAAATTCGTTATTTACATAGCAAATTACCGGTGTTTTATCAACCTGAGAAGTGCTGTCTTGGACGGAAAATCGAACATTCAGTTCTCTTGATATTTTCTCAAGGAGAGACATCTATTCTGCGGTAAAAGAATCCATTTTGATTGGAAATCAATACAGAAAATGAGCAAGAGTTAATTCAAACAATGTGGTTACACAATAACCCGTAATGCCGCTCTAAACTTGTCACTTGAAGACCAATAATTTTCATGGAAAATTTTACTTGAGGGAATAAATGTCTTTAAAATAAATCAATGTCTCAAGTATGTCTTTCGAAAGGATGAAAGAAAATCGATAGTCTTTCAGGAACTGAAACAATAGTTAGTCTCAAGTGCGATTATTATGATTTGAAGTAAAAACTTTCACTTCAGTAAGAGAGAAAAGTTTATACCGATATGGTCTTATCGTGGCCTCTTTTTGTATTTGCAAATGGTTATGACATTTTTCACCGGATATTATGGTTCTTCAAAGCCTTTTCTTCTAATAGAGAATCTTCAAATCACTAGAATCTTCAATAAAAGATGAATTCTTGTTACCACTATACGACCGAAGAATAGATGTTCGTGTATTTTTTAATTCTTCTTCCAATTCATCCGGCTCGAAGGACCATGTTCATCTCCTTGAGAGATGATGAAAAGTTTTATTTTTTAGTCAAATTGCCAGCTGTGGATTGGAGTATTGAATGTTTTAAAGTCACTGAAAAATACCACGGTTAGATAAAAACCATAATTTATTAAAATGTTTGGCTTCTTTTTTCAACTAATCATTTTCACTATAGTTATCAATTCACGCCCGTTCCTTTCATGCATGCCTAGCATGCAAGAACAAATTGTCTTTCAATTTTCTTCAATATTTAACAGATGAAAATTGAAGATAATTGATAATTTAAACAAATT
>CAKNXH010075629.1:5838-17792 GCA_932178445.1 Andricus quercusramuli | reverse complement strand
GAAAATTGAATTTCCCATTTTTTGCAATTATCAAATTTCTTGAATTTTCAACATTTGAAAATGGAAAAAAATTAAACTGTTAAAAATGAAAAAAAATTGAACTGTAGAAAATTGAAGGAAATTGAACATTTAAAAAAATTGACGATTAAAAAAATAAATTCTGTTTAGAAATTACTTTTAAAACGAAATCTTTTCTTCTTTAAATACTATTGTTGACCTTCTTTGCTAAAAATTTATTTTTTTTAAATTAAAAATTTAACTGTTTTGTGAAAAATTATTATTTTTTTTTGTTTAAAATTAATTTTTTCCATTGAAAATAAAACCTTCCCAGTTTTAGTTGAAAATTTATCTTTTTTATTTAAAAATTCATGTATTTTCATGAAAATTAATGTTTTTCGTTGAAAAAATTGATAATTTAAGAAAATTGACTATTAAAAAAATCATTTCTGTTTAGAAATTATTTTTAAAAAGAAAACTTTTTTTCTTCAAATATTGTTTTTCCTCATGTTAGTATATTTTCTTAAATTATAGAGAAGAAGTGTTTATAATGTTAATATCGCAAAATTCACCCATTATAGTTCTTTTTTACTGAAAATTAAACTTTCAATATTCAACATTCGAGTTTTCAATTTTTTTCGATATACAACAGCTGAAAATTAAAAAAAAATTGACAACTAAAAAAAATTAACAATTTAAAAAAGTTCGTCTGCAAATTATTTTCAAAAAATGAATTTTTTTTCTTTAAATATTATTTTTCCTCAAGTTTGAAGTTGAAGTTGAAGAAATTAAAATTTTCCGTAGTTGAAAATTAAAAGGTTGAAAATGGAAGACAATTGACAATTTAAAAAAATGGTATGCAAATTATTTTTAAAAAGAAAACTTTTTTTCTTTAAATATTATTTTTCCTCAAGTTTGTCTATTTTCTTGAGATTTTGTCTCAATATTTTAATAAGAATTTACTTTTATAAAGAAGCGTTTACAATTTTAATACATGTCGCAAAATTCAACCATATGCAGTTTTTTGACAGAAAATGGAATTTTCAAATTTTTTGAATTTTCAGCAGTTGAAAATGGAAGAAAATTGAACTGTTAAAAATGGAAAAAATTGAACTACAGAAAATTGAAGAAAACTGATAATAATTTTAAAAAATTGCATGAAAATTATTAAAAAAAAAACTTTTATTCTTTAAATATTATTTTTCCTCGTGTTCATGTATTTTCTTAAAATGTTGTCTCAATATTTTATTCAGGATTCACTCTTTTAAAGAAAAGTGATTATAATGTTAATATCTCAAAATTCATCCATTATAGTTCTTTTTAACTAAAAATTAAAAATTAAATTTTTATCAGTTGAATTTTCAATTTTCGAATTTCTTGAATTATCAACAGTTGAAAGTGGAAGAAAATTGAACTGTTAAAAATGGAAAAAATTGAACTGTAGAAAATTGAATAACATTGAAAATTTAGAAAAAATTGACGATTCAAAAAAATCATTTCTGTTTAGAGACTACTTTTACAACGAAAACTTTTTTCTTTAAATACTATTTTTCCTCGTGTTGGTCTATTTTCTTGAAATTATATCTGAATATTTTATTTAGTATTTAGTTTTGTGAAGAAGTCTTTATAATTTTCATTTCGCAAAATTCAATCATATGTAGTTCTTTTATAGAAAATTGAATTTCTCATTTTCTTTCATTTTTAAAAGTTGAGAAAGAAAAAAATGGAAAATTGAAAAAATTTAAAGTTTAGTTTTTAACAGTCGAGTTTCAATTTTCTTCAATATTTAGCAATTGAAAATTGAAGAAAATTGTCAGTTGAAAAAATTGACAAGTTGAAAAAAAATGTTGCCCAGAAATTATTTTTAGAACGAAAAGTTTGTTCTATAAATACTATTTTTCCTAATGTTTTTTTAAATTATGTCATGTTATTTTTAACAGTTGAATTTGTAACGGTTGGAAATTGAAGAAAATTAAGAATTAAGAAAAATGAATTTTGGTATGAAAATTATTTTTTAAAAGAAAACTTTTTTTCTTTAAACATTATTTTTCGAAATGTTTGTCTCTTTTCTTAAAATTATGTATCAATATATTATTTAGGATTTACTTTCATATAGGAGTATTTATAATGTTCATATAGCAAAATTCAACCATATACAGTTTTTTTACAAAAAATTAAAACTAAAATTTGTTGAATTTTCAACGATTAAAATGGAAGAAAAACTGAAAATGGAATTTTCAGCAGTTGAGTTTTTAGCTGTTGAAAGTTGAAGGAAAATGATACGTGAACTGCTGAAAATTGAAGAAAATTGATAATTAAAAAAAAATTGGTCTATAAATTATTTTCAGCAGTTAAAAATAGAAGGTGATTGAAAATTGAGTTTTTAGCAGTTGAATTTCTAACTGTTGAAAATTGAAGAAAATCGATAATTAAAAAAAAGAGAATTTTTGTCCATAAATAATTTCCAAAACGCAAAGCTTTTTCTTCAAATAATATTTTTCCTTACTTTTTTATATTCTGTAAATGTAATTTCTCAATATTTTATTGAGGACTGAATTTTCAACTTGTAAAAATTTTCAACAATTGAGTTCTTGATTTTCTTTAATTCTCATCAGTTGAAAATTTAGCTATTAAAAATAGAAGAAAATAACTAAGAAAAAAAAGAATTTTCGTGAAGTAATTGTTTTCAAAACGAAATTTTTTTTCTTTTTATTATTGTTTTTACTAATTTTTCAAATTTAGTAATCATAAGAAATTATCATATCATAAAAAATAAGTGAACTGGTGAAAATTGAAGATTATTGACAATTGAATAAAAAAGAATTTTTGCCTATAAATTATTTTTAGCAGTGAATTTTTAACTGTTGAAAATTTGTAAAAATTGGCGATTGAAAGAAAGATGATTTTTGTCAATAAATAATTTTTAAAACGCAAAATTTTTTCTTTAAACAATATTATTCCTCATGTTTGTATATTTTGTACAAGTAATTTTATAAATATTTTATTGAGTGTTTACTTTTAAAAAGAAGTTTTTATAATTTTATTATCGCAAAATTCAAACCATATGCAACTTTCTAGCAAAAAATTGAACTTTTAACTTTTTTAAATTTTCAACAATTTCGTTTTCGATTTTCTTTAATTCTCAACAGTTGTACCATTCAACTGTTAAGAAAGGAAGCAAATAACTAATAAAAAAAGAATTTTTGTGTAGTAATTGTTTTCAAAACGAAAACTTTTTTTCTCTGAATAATATTTTTCATCAAGTTTGTCTATTTGAAAAAAATGATTTCTTAATATTTTATTTACGATTTACTTTTATAAAGAAGCATTTATAATTTGAGTATCAAAAAATAAAACCATCACAGGTTTTCTACAGAAAATTGAATCTTCAATAGTTGAATTTTCAATTTTCTTCAAATTTCAAAAGCTGAAAATCGAACTGTTAAAAATTTTAGAAAATTTACAATAAAAAAAACTAGTTATGGATATTTAATTTAGTATTTACTTTGATAAAGAAGTATTCATAATTTTTATGACGCAAAATTCAACCATGTTTAGTTTTTCTTTACAGAAAATTGCATTTTTAATTTTCTTCAATTTTAAAATTTCTTGAATTTTTCAACAGTTAAAAATTGGAAATTTAAGAAAATTTAATTTTCAACGTTTTCTTCATTTCCTTGAGAGATGATGAATAGTTTTATTTAGTTGTCAAATTGCCGGATGTGGACATGGCCGCCGAGAGCTGTTCCGGGTTTTTCCTCTTCCGTTCCTTTACTATATATGTTGCTTCATAAAAAATTTTAATTTACGAAGCCTAGTTGCCATTCAGAACATCGACAGAACAATATTCACAAATTATTTAAAATACTATCACTAGATGTATCATACAGTGAACTTACTTTGCTCTTAAAGATAAACTTTTCTAGCTTTCTTTGAAGCAAAATCGTCAGTTATAGTTTCCTCTCAGTTCATGAAAATTAAAATCATCGATACTGCAGTCCAAATCGGGCGAATAGTTTTCTGGGAGTACTGTCATAGAAATTTTCAAAAACCCTTGACCTCCATCCGCCATTACTTTTACAACGACATTTCCAGTTTGATTCCGTTGATTTATGATAGCTTCCAGTAACTCCTTAGCATCTGCAAAGACTACAGGTCTTTTTTCTTTCCCAGTTGTATTATCTGTATCAAAATCAAATATACCTTATTTATAAACATTTTCAAGAGTCTTAGATTTCTCAGAGACATGTTTAGCATAACATGGAGATACGGATCGTTTACCAGCTGCACTTCGAAGAAAATTAGTTAGTTTTTTCATTTGGTTAGACGAAGCACCTGTATTAACTTGAAAATTGTCTAATTTTTCGGCACTGATTCGCATTTTAGAACCTAGAGTACTCAGAAGTATTTCATTATTTAGCTGTTTTGTACTGTCACTGTTGCTTTCCGTTTGCATATCAACTTTCTATTTTAAAATTGAACTAGCGACTTGCTCTTGCTGCTGATCAGGAAGTTTTCGAACCAATTGTAATATATTCTTACAAGCTTTTGCGAGAGTGCCACAAGAATGATTTTTACCTTTACCTATTTCATGAAAGCACTTTTTACAAACATGGATTGATTTTTTGGGCTCGTTATCAATTTGTTCGGTTGTTGAAAAATGTACAATTTTTGAAGCACCATACAACCCATTAAAGGCACCAATGTTCCTAGATGCTTGTCGTTTCAAACCTCTACCCAACTTAGCCTTTGGATGGCCATAATATCTTGCTGTTATACATATGTGACAATTACATGTGTCAATATTAGCTCTGATTTCCTCAGGTAATTGTATGTCTTCATAATTTGGCATGGTTGGCTTAGGTCTCGTACATTTATCCTTTTCAAGTTCAGATGGAGTGACACGGCATGTACCGCATATACTCAATGGAAATTTAGGATTAGATATGTCGAATTGTTCATTGATAAATTTCCTTATAAGATTTGCTTGATTTTCTGTAAGATGCAAAAATTTCGGTTTCTTATCACCAAAAACAATTTTTTGGCCACATGGAGCACACACTTTTGTTCTGTTTTTCTCATGTGAAAGTTTGTGAGACATTTTCTCGAAGTTCCTTATTTGAACTCAGAATATTGAAAAAAACTGGAGTGCTTATTTTTGCATTAATGAAATAAATTACAAGTGGCAACTATTAACTTTCAGAATAAGCGCTATATCTGTAGTTGTGCGGGTCTGTCGTAATAAAGAACAATGCGCCTAGAAATTTTCCACAGATTCAGAGATCTCAGATGCTCTAACATGTAGCGCTTATCACGAAAAAAAATTTGACTGTCTTACAGCATCTTTTGTTTGAATTATGAAAAATGATTCGATGTGAAGGCATCATGGAACCAAAAAAATCTCCTTGACAACGAATTTGGAAAATTCACATACTGAAGATGTGCGCAATTGATTTGTTATCAAAACTTTCCTTTCCATGAGCATAAAAAATGAATATGCGATAACTCAAAAAAATTAGCAGCTACGATTTTCATTCAAACGGATTTTGAAACTGCGGGCACGTACGAACAAATCCCCGCCTTCAGTTTTTGCCGACACTTTTTGTATACCTATCGCCGCTTGAAGCTGAGTGCCGCGTTGTTGAGTACATTCAGAAAAGGCCTATAGACGTTCTTCGACTTAATAGGTTCCTCCATTTTCATTGGTGAAATTGACATAGCTAATTAAAAATGCAGCATGTTCAACGTGAGCGGAATCTGGAGTTTCATCCACAATTAGTGTTCAATACTTTGCTTTCTCGCGTTCTTGAAGAATACAATTCATTACTTCATTTGCACAAATAACCATGAACTCATTCTGAATATCGATTGATAAGTAATGCACCTGTAATCTTTTCCCGGTTTCTTGAGAGTGGCGAGCATTTCGTAGGTGGGCATTAAGAAGCGGTTCTAATTTTGCTAGAAGTTTAAGGATTCCAAGGAAGTTACCGTTCGAAGGGTCTCCAAGTCTGTTATTCATATTGAAATTAAGATTAAACGACCAGGCTAGAAAATTCCCCAAAAAATCGCCCCAGCTTGCCCACTGATTCTGCAGTGAGATTGAAAATTATTTCCCTGATATCGAAAAGCTCTTCTGACAGCAGGTCCGGGCAATTCAGATTAATGAATCGGAAGAACGCAAACCTGTCAGGAAAGAGCCGTGGGCACTAATAGAGAAGATGAGTAAGATTCCTCAGCTCGACGCCACAGTTACAACCAACTGGTGGATTCCACCCCATACGGAGCCTCAAGAGAGTGATGCTCTGAAACTACGGCCTTGGAGTCTTAAAATTCACATGAAAAAAGTAAGCGGCACAACAACCACTCGTCTTTCCATGAGGCCAGCAATGATAAGGATTCCCCTTAAGATGGTAACCTGGAGTCTAGAAACCGACCTCGCAACTTCGTCCGCAGCTTCATTCTCGACAATACCCAAATACGAACGAACCCGAGCAAAACGTATGAAGAACGCGAAACATCCAGCTGAAGCCGCCTGATTTCACATAAGTTCAGCCAGAGGACAGCCTGATGAGTCGAACATTCTGACCCTAATACTTATTGAAACAGATTGAGATTATGTGAAGATGACGGCGTCCTGTTGTACCCTCTCCATGATATGCTTGAGCGCCTAGAATAACCCGTACAGCTCAGCCGTAAGAGGAGATGCGAAGTCTCTAATCGTACACCAAATCTAAGGCCGTTCGCTCGCGGGGATGTAAAAATCGCAGCTGAAGCCAAGTCGAAGATACAAAAATCCATTGGTAAAAATTCATAATGCCTCCGGGTAGCGCAAGTCCGCGAATTGGTCGAACAGAACCGGCTTTCCGGGGGTACCCTAAAGCACTTGCGCACCCTACATCTCTCACTTTTCGCAAGCCTGGCCAATGTCTTCAGTTTCTCAACGGGAGGATTGCCACTACAGCAGAAGTTTCTCAGCACAAACCTGTTCGCCAGGAGCGATCTTCTCAGAGACAAGGAAAACTCCCCAGTTTTAGGTAGTAGAATTGAAATGGGCGTGGAGCTCATGCACACCCGGGGCAACTTGGTGAGAGACATTCTAAATACGGTCAAGTATGTTTAATGTTGTTTTTCTCGCTCGGAAAAAGGGGAGCCCCTCACTCCAGACACGCCCTAATAAAACCCTTATGCATTGTGAGAAGCAAGGAAGGAGACACTCCTTAGGTAACTCTGGCGAAAACCCACATGGTATTGATTGCTCCGGCTCCTTCAGCCGCGATACTCTCAATAGGACCGAACCCAGGTCATGCGCCTGTCAAGTAAGACACCCCGATATTCGGGAGTGGAGTGGCAGGGATTGACGACATCTCCAAAGGTTTGGGAAATCACCTCTATTCCAACCAGAACCCTCTGAACACTCTGGTCGCTACTGTTTGACGCAAAGTAGTTTCCTCTTGCTGGTGAGAAACAAGACAACGTAAATTAGCTAACCCGGAACATCCAAGTCCCTCAACTTACCAATTAACACTCTGATTATCACATCAACCACCACAGACCCAACGCAATCCATCGAGGATAACCCCTTTCTGAACCCATACTGGGAATCCAGAAGCCAGCCGTTATATTCTGCAAGATACACCAGCCTTTCCTGCAATAACCTCTTAACGAGTTTATAGACCTTCAATGTTAAGGAGATCGGACGGAAACCTGTACCCTCCGTTTTGGGAATGAACTGCACCAAGGCATCTCGCCACATCTCCGGGAAGTGAAGAATCCTTGAATATAGAATTGAAAAGATCATGGAGAAACTGCAGCAACTTGTCAGAAAATCCTCTAATTATCTCGTACGCGATTCTATCCATCCAGATGCCGACTTGGCCTTGCACGCTGGGACGCTCAACCGAAAGAAGGCCTGGGCACACGAACTACTCCCGTAATAGGCACAACATTCGAAAAGCTTGGTATTTCACTTCTCGGATGAGACTTTTTACCTGCTTAACTACTACACTAGACGCCGCCTCTAGCTCACACGTCTGGTTCACCAGAAATCTTTTTCTGGCTTGACTCCTTCTCCCCTAAGCCATCTAATACGCCTTGCTTCACCACAGGTGTTGCCTCTTCTTGTCATTCCCCCTGGAGGAGGCACGGAAAGCTCCATTAGCTTCCAAATAGGTACTGTCAAGAGACTGAACATTGAATCTGTTGAACTTGGGCTTCGCGAGAAAAGGAGTCGGATTAAATCTATAAAAAACAGAAACGTGGCCCGAAAAGTATGAAGTACTCCCACATTGACCGAGGCAGTTGGAATCTCTGCAAATGAACAAAAAACCAAATTAAGATTTCTTTAAGAAAAGCTTCATACCTTTCCGCTAAGTCTCCATTTTTATCTGAACGACGTTCACCGTAAAGCAAAGATAAAGCTCGAGGTAGAGATTTTCATACACAATCGAAAGATTCCTCATGAGGCAGAAAATGAACTACATAACGGCCGTCTTTGATGCGCCAATGTGTTTTCATAAAATGATCTTCGCAACGTTGTTCTTGGTCTGTCAACATTGATTGTTGAGAAAATTTTTCAAGTTCCCAAAACTTTTTTGAAACAAAACTCAAATCTTGTTCAGTGGAAATGCGATTTATTTCATTATCAAATTGAATTTGAATATTATTTTCTGAAATTGGACCCGAAAGAATCCATCCAAACACTGTATGTTGTGCTGTAAGAAAACCAGGAGGTCTTTTACCCAATCCTGACAACAGAAACAAGCCATAGTAATAAGCGCTTCAATCAAATCAATTTGTTTGCTACTCAAAGAAGTGGGATCTGCGTAATCTAGATCATGTTGGTGATCCCATTCAGGTTTTGATTCAGACTTTGGCGGGTTATAATTAATTAGTTTTTGTAGAACAGATGCTGAAATAGGGTAGGTTTGATTTTTATCATTTTTTGGTGATATGAATGGATTGACTCGAGATTTGGACACTCCATTCAGAAAATTCGCAGAGGCAGTTGTCCTAGTATTCATAGGAAAACGCTTGAGATACAATAATTTCTTTTCCATTGTGAGTGCGAATCCTAATTTTAGTGGTGGCTAGTAATGTTTGGTACTCTGAAAACATCTTAAATTAATCTCAGAATCAGTAGACATAACATTACAAGTAATATTTATTAGCAGGTTTTTGAGCTCTCTTATTGACACTACTGCTAGAGAGAGCTTTATTTGAAGATGACGATTGATCTAGATTTGAATTTACTTGACTAAAATATTGTTCTGAAGAATTTGGAGAAGATTGTTTGATATGCATTAAGCTTTGATGAGAGTTTTTACATTGAAAACAAGAGATTTTACTTTTACGTTCTCTATTTCTTCGGCTATATCTCAATGAGCTTCTTAGTAAAAGACATAGTATGAGGCAATTTTTTATACTGCTTAAGCTCATATCTACTGTCCTGATGAAGAAACATAACAAGTCAAGGGAGAGCTTAATCGGCTGCTACAATGGCACTAGAGCTAAAAGATTTCATCCGCTTACCAATCAAGATTTTCACTACATTCGTCAGCTATGAATGCAGCAAGTGAATAAGTAACTCTTCTTTTCGAAATATCTTTGTAACATTCGTCAGTACCTTGGAACTTGAAACAACGAACATCATTTCAGCTTGAATTGTAAGCCAACGCGAAGATGCCTGCCCGATGAAATGTAGTAGTGAAACATCAAATTTCTCTTAAATGCTGAAAAAATCTCCTCATCTAGTAGGCCAACCGTGAAGAAAATCATGCAACAAATAAAGCAAAGAAGATACTTCCTCTCCCAGTCTATCCATTCCACTAAGGAACACATTATGACAAACGTGTATGTTGCAAGTACCAAGGTCAATTAAACATTTCTTCCTCATTTGAATTAGTTGGCTCTTCATCGTCCTGAAAACACCTTTACTTCAGTTTGGGCTGTCATTGCCTAACATCAGATGGATGTAGATGAATTAGCGTGGTCCATAGCTTCGTTCAGCTTCTCCAGAATGACACTTGTAGCACTGGTAATGAAAAAGGTTTCAAAATGTTGAAAAACGATACCATGCTTCTCTTTGGAACAATATCTCATCTCGGTGATTTGATTCACGCGAACATAGGCTGGAAAATATTTCTCAAGTCAGCTCACAAAGCATCACTGAAATCAGCAGCAATACATTTCAAAGTCCGTATTAACTCCGCTCTTGTTTTTTGGTCACGAACGCTGTAGATTTGAATGGTACTTGGAATTTTTGTCATCACAAAAGAAGAAGAATCGTTTGACACTGTTGATGCACATTTTATCATCAAAGTGACTTAAGTGACTGTGTGGCAGCCCTAGAATTAGAGGTATCAAGAAATATAGTAAAATAATGATAAGCTTTGTAGGTTGTACTATTGGAAAGAGTTTCCTCCCACTCTGCTACAGAATTTTTATGCAATTTGTTTACAAGAGAATAAACTGAAAAGTAATCCTAGTTATTAGTAAGGCAACCTAAATTTTTAAGTACCATAGGCACTTCGTTGGTCGTCTGTCGCGAAATTTTAAGATCCTTCAGAGTATCGTTTGCGTTTGGTAGAGAGAGGAACAAAAGAAGATATTAAATTATTAAAGCTCTTCCATTATCGTAACGCGATTTTATTGTATTCAAGGCTCCCTCAGTTTTCATCTTTGGAAGTAATATTTTTAATTAATTGCAATGCTTCTCCTGTAAGCTTAGTTCTCAAATAATATAATTCATGCACAGAAGGTACTCTTGGTTTGTTATGAATCGTAGATTCAAATAAATCCCTGAAATTGGGCCAATCTAAATAATCACCGGAAAACTGAGGTATTTGAATATCTGGTAATTCAATTCCATACACATGAGAAAAAATTGAAAATTATTAGCATTTTGACTTGCATTGGTACCTGGAATAGTTAGATTTTAAATAAAAGATTTAGAATTTTCTTGAACTAATCCATGAATAATTTCATTAAAAATGTCTAAATCTTTGAGAAATTATTTCTCGGCTGAAAGAAATTCGTTATTTACATAGCAAATTACCGGTGTTTTATCAACCTGAGAAGTGCTGTCTTGGACGGAAAATCGAACATTCAGTTCTCTTGATATTTTCTCAAGGAGAGACATCTATTCTGCGGTAAAAGAATCCATTTTGATTGGAAATCAATACAGAAAATGAGCAAGAGTTAATTCAAACAATGTGGTTACACAATAACCCGTAATGCCACTCTAAACTTGTCACTTGAAGACCAATAATTTTCATGGAAAATTTTACTTGAGGGAATAAATGTCTTTAAAATAAATCAATGTCTCAAGTATGTCTTGGGAAAGGATGAAAGAAAATCGATAGTCTTTCAGGAACTGAAACAATAGTTAGTCTCAAGTGCGATTATTATGATTTGAAGTAAAAACTTTCACTTCAGTAAGAGAGAAAAGTTTATACCGATATGGTCTTATCGTGGCCTCTTTTTGTATTTGCAAATGGTTATGACATTTTTCACCGGATATTATGGTTCTTCAAAGCCTTTTCTTCTAATAGAGAACTTCAAATCACTAGAATCTTCAATAAAAGACGAATTCTTGTTACCACTATACGACCGAAGAATAGATGTTCGTGTATTTTTTAATTCTTCTTCCAATTCATCCGGCTCGAAGGACCATGTTCATCTCCTTGAGAGCTGATAAAAAGTTTTATTATTTAGTCAAATTGCCAGATGTGGATTGGAGTATTGAATGTTTTAAAGTCACTGAAAAATACCACGGTTAGATAAAAACCATAATTTATTAAAATGTTTGGCTTCTTTTTTCAACTAATCATTTTCACTGTAGTTATCAATTCACGCCCGTCCCTTTCATGCATGCCTAGCATGCAAGAACAAATTGTCTTTCAATTTTCTTCAATATTTAACAGATGAAAATTGAAGATAATTGATAATTTAAACAAATT
>CAKNXH010075607.1:977-13004 GCA_932178445.1 Andricus quercusramuli | reverse complement strand
ATTATCATAACCACTTTTTGAATTTTCTGGAAAAATCGAAAATTCACATTTTTATTGCACACAAAATAATGAAAAATCCAAAAATTCAATTTTACGGTCAAACTGTGCAAGATACGACAAATGATGATTCAACAAAATTTGTGCGTAAAAAAAAGATCTACAGATTTGTTATTGGTCACTTTTCGATGGGATGTGTAGTTTTTGTTTTAGGCGTAAAAAATAACATTAACAGTGAAAAAATCAGCCCGATAAGTGGGCACAAACTTACGAGCATTATTGTAGGCTGACTACAGGCGTTCAAACAGGCAAGGGAACTATTTTAGTATATTTAGCATACAGATTGTGAAATTTTGAACTCTTAACTGGATGTCAGCTAAATTCGGATGGCCACGCAGGAGAGTAACATATGTGCACGCGCACATATGGTACATACATTATGGATTTCCCCAGAATAAATTCAGATTAAAATTTTTATTGATTCTGGACAAACTCAAATAATGTTTGAAAGAAAATAGGAATTGGGACAGAATGTAGATTAAATCACAGAATTTTTTATTCGTGTATAGCGCAGAAAATGTACATAAAATTATAAATATATTATATTATTATATTCACCAATAGAATTGAGTATGACCGCCAAACACAAGACGAGAGTAGGAACAATCCTCATCTTTTCTAGTAAGAGGAAAAACAAATTAATGTATTAATGAAGACTTGGTTTGACAATTTAACAAATTAATATTTCAGTTCTTCACCACATTATATAGTATATCGTACAATCTTTATCACAGAGATTATGAGCGCTTAGCTTGTCCTGCTCAGATATTTGCAATTCATTAAAGTGAGTTTCAAGGGGAAAAAATTTAATAATGAATTGTTTAAAACTGATATCATAATATTATATAATCTTTTTCGTTGAAGCGCAATCCGTCGTTTTTTCTCAGTCAATTTTTTAAAAATACTTGAATTATTTCTGACAACTTTTCAAGATTTCTAAACTTTTCAAAATATTTTTAAGATTTCTGATTTAGAGCAGGGAAGTATGACAATAAAAATAGTAATTCTGTATTTGAACCGAGATTTTTCTCTAAGTTCCATTTTCCGAAATTAGAATTGAAATTATTTTTCAAAATTCTTTTTCCATGTAAAAAATTTTCTTCGCCAAGTCAAATTATAATTCTTCACGGAATCCCCTATTCCAAGTAAGAATTATATTGTATTGATTATATTATCAATTTCATGTTAAATTTACAAAATTAACTGTGCGAAATAAAAATTATAAGTCGTTAAGCGATTTCCCCATCCGGATACTCAAAATTATATTCCTTTTTTTGGTTGAAAAATTCAACTTCTATGTTGAAAGTACACCTACTTTGTGAAAAATGCATTTGTTTGGTTGGACATACATCAATTGAATTGAAAACTCATTTCTTTAATGTGACTAATTTGTTGGCAAATTCTTGTTTTTAGATTGGAGATTTATTTTTTAAGCGATAATTTAACTATTCTAGTTAACAATTCAACATTTCTTGAGTGAAAAATCTTCATCTGTTGAAAATTTATCTTTTCTAATTGAAAATTCAACTATTTGTTTTACATGTCATGCTTTTTGTTGAAAATTAGCCTCTTTGATAGAAAATTAATCTTCTTGATTGAAAACTTATTGAGATTCCTTTTTGTTCAATACTGAACTTTTCGGGTCGAAAAGTCTACTCTATTCTACAAAACTCGTCTCCTCAACTTGAGAATTTGATTAGTAGGTTGAAAATGCAACCGTTTCTTGCTGGAATCTAATATTTGTTGATTGAAAATTAGACCATTGGGTTGAAAAATAAACTATTTGGTTAAGGTTCAACTATTTTTTGGAAATTTTATTTTTTCTCTTTAGAGTGCAACTATTTGGTTGTAGAGGCAACTGTTTCATTAAAGATTGATTTTCGTTTTTGAAAATCCAACTATTTCTTTGCAAATCGAAATGTCTTTGGCTGAAATTCAATCTTTTTGTTTGAAAGTTCAACTATTTTGTGGGAATTCAATTAATTTGTTGATGATGTAAAAATTTTGGCAAAAAGTCATATTGTTTGTTTGAGATGAAGAAGTCGATTTACGCCTGGCATTTTTTCATTCCGACTATAAAATATTCACTTTTGTCATTGTTACAAAATTAAAATGCTAGAAAAGGAGAAATTCGTATTTGAAAAGTCTGGCAAAAGTCAGGAGATTCAGAGAATGAAGTTTTTCAGCTGAAAATTGGTGACTTCCACCTAAGGGAGATTCCTGAATTTCTTCTGTGGTCATCTCTTCAACCTCGCCACTTTAATTTTTACTTTTGCCCCTTTTTTCATGCCATGCTTCAATGTATATATTCCACGAAGATCGCAATTATTTCTCATTCCTATTGCAAACGCTTCACCATTGGACGTTGATAATACAGTTTTTCTTCTGTTTGAGATGGGCCCAAGTACCCAATATCTTTCACTCGATTGAATTGGTGCATCGTCAGGAAAAGTGTTTCTACGAATTTCGAATTGCCGATTCTGATTCTTGCGCGGAATAAGATCTAAGTTCTTCAATTGTAAATCCTTCCAGGTGTGAAGAAGAGCGACTGACAGGAGAAGATCTGGGCCTGGCTCGAAGAGAAGATTCGGCAGGAGGAGGAGGCCTGACCGGAGAAACTGCAGGTATGCCAGGAGGAGACCTTTCAGGAGAATGAGAAGATCCGCCACGAGTCACACCAGGAATAGGATCCTCATTAGGTAAACACTCAAAATGCGAACTCTACCCTGTAAAAAGAAACAGAGGATTCAATTTCGAAAGAAGCTCTAAAAACATAAACCCGAGGAGTGCCACCTTATGCAGAAGAAATGCACAAAAATCCTTCAAACAAGAGCAGTATGTTTCCAAAAATAAGTGTCATCAGTTCATCAGAGACAGTTGTACAACACGGAAATCGTCTTTGATGTACACGTGTGATTTTCAGTTGTCGACGACCAGATCTGCGGGCAGTAGAAGTTTTTTCGATGCCAGGAAAAATTTTACTCGTGGAACAAATTCTTTGATGACCCACTCCTCGAAAATAATTGCATTCATCCATCCACTCTTTTGATGACGGTACCAAACGGGTAAATGTTCCAAATCAAAATTTTTCAAGGCCCCTGGCTCCTTTGCTGTTCCGATGACAATGAGAGGCAGCTTACAAGATCCACCAGCGTTGCAACTGTCAGCGGCTGTGATTCGTTCCATTTGTTTTTTCGTGCCCTGTATTTCTTTAACTTCCATTGGGGCGAGGGTTCGCTTCGGCATTGTTTTATATTGCAAGCAAGTTTTTTCCATGTTGAACCACTGTGCCCTGATCAACTGTTTGATTCGAGTTATATTTTCGAATTCAACTTTGAATTTTGGAGCTACTTCCATATCAGCTGCCAAATTTTCACCTGTGGATTTCAAATTACTTTATTTTTGTTTTTGTTAATGCACTATTATATTTTTTACAACAATTTTATGTCTTTTAGATATTTTTTATCATTTTAAACCTTTTTTTCTGTATTTTTGTCTCGTTTTAATATTTTATAATATATTCTAACCTTTGCCTTGATGACTTGAACAATTAAAAATTGAAAGGTTTCAAGTTGAACATTTTTCATGAAAAACATTTATCATTTAACATTTAATAATTATCTTATTTATTTTTTATCTGAAAATGTACTAATTCCATTTTTCGTGGATACAGAGAACTGTTGTGAAGAAGTTAAGAATAGATCAAATAAAAAGTTTCAAACTCTTTCATAAGAACAACCACATTTGCTAAATTTTCAACATTATGATAAGAAATCATAAAGCAGTAAATGAGGCATTTTCCTCAAATAAATATTCACTTTTGGTCTAGCAGATCAAATTTCCGCTGAATTTTCCCCAAGGTTGTAATATCTTTGAATTTCTCTTTTTTTTAGTGAAACTTTTTCTGAAGTAAGATTTCTGCCTTCTCCTTATAAGGAATAGTAAGATTTTATCAAATTCGTTCACCCACAAATCGTCTTACGTAATTTTTGGATGAAAACGTAGGAGTGTACAATATGTGCACGCGTACATATGGTACGAATTCCGTGTCAAAAGGGAGGCTTTTCGAATTTCATTTTTCTTTGATGCACAGATTATGGATTCCCCCAGAATAAATTCAGATTAAGTTCGTATTCATTATGAAGAAACTGAAATAATGTTTGAAAGAAAATAACATTTTTTAATTAAGTGTCCTATTCCAAAGGAAACCTAAAATTTGTAACTTTTAATTTCAATTGAATTTTTAATTATTTCCATTTATTCAAATTTTATTCAAATTTTCATTCTCGACGAAAATTTTCATTTTTATGTCAGAATTATAACTCTTTCCGAAATTTCCATGCCCGAAGTAAAAGTTTCTTTATAGAAATTCTGTGTCCCAAACTTATAACTACAATTCGTTTCCAAAATTCCCTGTCCCAAAGTAAAAAATATATTCCGTTAATTTGAAAATTCCCTGTTCCAAGCTAAGATAATTGTAATTCTTTGAGGAAGTTCCCTGTCCCAATTGTCAAAATTATATTTCTTCACTCAAATTTCCTGTTCAAACTTAAATTAAAATTATTTACAGGAAGTCCATGTCCTAAATTAAAAATGTTAATCCTTCATGAAATTTCCTATTCTAAAGGGAACCTAAAATCATAATTATAGTTCTTTCAGAAAATTCCCATCCCAAAGGTCCTAAAGTCCCTTTGGTACCCTGTCCCAAAGTGAAAATGATAATTTGTCTCGGAAATTCTCTGCCCCAAACTCAGCAATAATATTTTTTCACTGAAATTCTATTTCGAAACTTAAAATTAAAATTTTTTTTTGAAAATTGCCTATTCCGAGTTAGAATTGTAATTCTTTTGGAAAATTCGCTCTTCCAGGTAGAAATTATGATTCTTTCATCTTCATGTTCCAACTCAGAATTAAAGTAACAAAACATACGAGACCACTTTTAATTTGCATATTAGTACATTTGGAAGTAATTTCGCGGTTTTCCTAATTTTGCTGTCAGGTAGACACCCTGTTATTACTTAACCAAATGCGATGAAACATTTTCGACTGCTTTTCTTTTTTTTTTCTTTACAGCCTCATTCAAAGAAAGAAATTCTTTCGATTCTCGAAAAAATGGAAGACATTCCAAAAGAAAAACTAGAATCGATTTGGGAAGAAGGTCTTAAAAAGGATGGAACCGGTGGTGTCTGTATCTCAACAATTAAAAGTCTTTTGGATAAATATATCGCGGAAATGGATATAAATCTTTAATTTCCGTCAACGAATAAAAGGCTTTACAAGTTAACACTATTTATTTTTGATAAAACTACATTTACTGAAGACATTCATTTTAGACTCTACGTTTTTCCAAAAAAGTGAACAAGTTTACGTCTGGTATGTGTCCACTTGCACACTAAATTGTTTAAGGCACCATCCGATCACGAAGTTAAGCGGTGCAGAATTTGGTTGAATGTCGGATAGCGGCTGCCCCGCTGGATGAAAAGCCCAGATCTTCCCAGATTTTTTCATAGGTAGTTTATAAAAAATTCTCAAACATAGGCTCTCTGTTCCAATCCGGAAAAATTTAGAGAATTTTAGAGGAAAAAAAATAGAAGTAGAAGAAAAAACACAAATGTGCAGATAACTACGTTTTCCCTCAAAGTGTAAAAAAAACTATTATTTCTGGAGCTGTCGAGGCCTTTGAGATTACCCTTTTCTCTTCCCTCGCGAAATAGACGTGTGTTTTGCTCTCTTCCAACCCTTTTTATTCATTCATCTGGCCCTAAACTGGTCTTTCCACTTTTCTGGAATAATGCTTGAGAAAAGTATCCAGACCTTCCCAGATTCCTTTCCTCAAAATGCCGTCTATTCGCAAACCATACAGAAAAAGTGATGAAGAAACTGCTGAGCGGATAATCCCAGCAGATATGTTCATACCTGCTTCTCTTAGAGCTATTTGCACCCAAGCTGCAATTACTGATCTTGAAGCAGGACCTACTTTTCCTCTAGTTGTTGTAAACAAATTACTCACTCCTGCTCTTGCACTTCTCCGAGATTCCGAAATTTAGATCAAGCATCTCAAACACAACGTTGGATCCATATTTTGTTCTTTATTTTTAGAGAGATCCCACCCTAATTGTCTATGAGAAATACTGTCTGTCTTTGAACCAAACACTGGCCATAAAACCATACGATTTCCAGAATCTTGAAAATTTTCTAAATTCATACTGACAGTGTGAGATCATGCACCCTTCGGCCCGATGATAAGAGAAGAAGCCTAGCCACATGTGCAGATACTTAAAATCAATTTTTGATATTTACAACTGTCCACCTCATCCACTCAATCAATACTTTGACATCGCATATCAAAGCTTCTCCCTGCGGTGGACAAGATGAACCCTTCAACGTATGCTTTACTGCAGGGATAGATTATAATTGATTGAAACTCCATTTTCTGTAGCTCATGAATACCAGGATTTCCAGAGTGCAGAGTAAGTTCTTTCAATTTATTCGCGCCATGATGACTTCAGTAAAACTATATCTCCTTCAGTCCATCCTTTTGTCTGGGAAATCCACCCTATACCTTTCAAGCCTCCACATTGAGGTCCAATACCTTTGGTGAATGAGAGATGGTTTTCATGCCTATAAGATTCTGTGGAAGGTTATGAATGTGATTTAAATGTTGCTTTCTGATCCCTGATTCAAGATGCATAATTTGGAACGACTGCTGATTGTGCGGTTTTCATCAAGTCTATTTGTGGAATCCCGCATTTTTCTGAAAGCTGGTCTGTTACTCTCGTCGACAAATACCAATCCGTTAGAGAGTCCAGTCTAGATAATCGGTCTGCTACCACATTGTAAGCTCCTGGTGTAAAGTGAGCCTCCAGTTGAACATCTAGTTTTGAAGACAAAGTTAACTGTTTCTCTCTAAACTGTAACAGAGGTTGTGACTTCGTGCATCCTTACCTCCAAATATAAGCTGTCACTGTCTTGTTTTCTGATTGAAGAGATAAGGCTTTTCCCTGCAGAATACGAGCATTTTTACAATCGGTATGTACACTGCCCACATTTTCTTCTTGTTTATATGCCAGTTTTTCTGATCCAAGCTCCTTTCGCCCTTCATCAGCTTGTCTTCTAATTGAGCTCCTCAGCCTATGTCTGATTTATCTGTTTTTAAATTCATAGTAGGCATTTTTGGAAATATTTTCGATCTTTTGGTCAAATTGTTCATCCGCCATTGCAAATCTTGTTTTATCTGATCCGAAATCGTGAACAGTTGATTCGGAAAAATTTCCGGAGGTGAATGACCAGCTCGTTACATTCTTTTGTAAGACAATTTCCTCAGAGGAATTACAAAGGAAACAAACTCCAGCCTTCCAAAAAGTGATTTCGCCTGATGCCAGCTCCATCTTTGCCGAACCATAACTTTCCCCACACATAGCCTTATCATTTCCGTCTTCTTTTCTGGAAGGAACGATTGATCCGCCCAGGGATTCCATTTGATACCCAGATACTATAGTTCTCTTGTAGGTTCCAAAACTGACTTTTGAAAATTTACTTTTTATCCTTGGTGCGTGAGGAATATTACTGTCTCGTTGACCTGAAGTCTCAGGAGCTGAAAATCCTGGTTCGCCAAAAGAAAATCGTCGAGATAAACCACTACTCTGATTCCCTCTTCCCTCAGCTGACTGGCTACCCTCTTAGATACTTCTGAAAAGGCTAGGGGGCGCTGGAATGGCCAAAGGGCAAGGCCGTCATGCAGTATGTTTTTCCTCGATAGCTCATGATCTTTGCTAAATAATCGTTCATCTGAAGGAAACTTGGGATTCGCGCGTGACTTATCAACAGAAATTTCCGTGGACGAAGATATTTATTTATACGATTGAGGTTGAATATAGGTATCCACGAACCGTCTGATTTGGTTGTCAAAAACATGGTTGATAGGAACCTGGACTGAGTATCCAATTTCTTTGAAACTCCCGCATTGAGAAAAGCCGTTAGTTCTTTGTCCATGTCGTAAGATGGTTTTGTCTCTATTCGCATACAGAAATTTGTGGACAAGTGTATCGTGGGGTTTTTTTCATAAATGGTATGGAGTATCCTTTTATGACACTGATTAGAAATCTGAAGCACCAAGTTTGATACAACTTTAGACATATCGTTGTAATTAACCCCGTTGAAATTGCATTTGACTGTGTGATTCAGAAGCGAGCAATTCTGGATGTCTTAGTATCTGATGGCTTAGATCTGCTTCGAGACTTTTCTGATCTTTTTTGCTCATTCCACTTGGATCTTCTTGCTCCTGACTTGAAGGAACCTCCTCTAGATCCCCTCTGGTCCGCAGTATTCCAAGATCTAAACTTTCTCTTTCCTTTCAGATTAGCTTCTCCTTTGAAATCACGCGGGGTCTTTGACCCTAATGGTTTCGAGGTTGGAAAAAATGTATAAAAACCACCATTTGCTCTGAGAAAATCATTCAATCTTTTTTCTTTGAAAAGATATGTCGAGAAGGGGGAACATTCGTAAGAATGGAGCCTATGTGACTACTCTTGAAGAAGTTGGAGAAGTCCTTCCAAGGTGTTTCTAAAAGGTGCTTCCTTTTTATGAAAAAGATTATTTAAATCGTCGCGAATGGCTGGGTGCTTTTTAGCTAAGGTAGAAAGAGCTTCCACAAATTATTTTTTTGCTGCTAGTCCGGTTAATTGTGTATTAGCTGATAAGGCTGAAGATACAGGAGCGGCCTGCAATTCCTTTTGAGATTCCACAAACGGATCTTATTCCACGATTCACTGCCAAAACGTTGACAATGAATACCCTGATTTGCTAACTCTTCCGATGCTTTTGTAACTGTTGACTTCAACTCCTTAGTTGAAGGCAACAAATTTATGACCTTTTTGTTATCGTTAAGCGTAAGAGATGAATCAAGTGTCTTGAAGCTGGCAGTTTGACAAGAAGATGACCCATTTGTTGGATCCTGATTATTAAAACCATTATCAGAGGAAGAGCTTTCTTTATCAGAAAATTCTGTGAAACAAGAATTGTTTCAATAAGAATCTAGTCAATAAGTTCTTTATTCGGTCTAATTTCTCTTCTAAAGCAACTAACCTTAATTGTTTAGGAGGTTGTCGTTCATCAGATTGCTGGGTCATTCAAGTGGAATTCTAGTCAATTTTAAATATAATTCTAGCAAACTGGTGAATTGAATTATTGTAATTCAAACGGAATTCTAGATCATTTAAAATAAATTCTAGTTCATATAAGTATAAAATGTAAATCTGCCAATCCGAATAGAATGTATGGAACTTAAGTTTACTACAATTAAATCATAGTCAATTGAAAATGGAAATCTAGAAATTCAAATGGAATACTAATAATTAAAAACAATTCAAATATCATTCTTTTTGATTCAAGTAGAAAAGTTTGCTTTAAGTATTCTTGGAGTAAAGTACGATGACGGAGGGGACATTTTTTTGACAAATTCAAAATTTGCGGTATTTTAGCGTGATACATCAATAATTTTAGAAGCACATCTTTCTCCTGTATGATTTCTGCTGGCCACCTAAATCTAGTAAAAAATCGTGGAAACGCTCATATTTAAAACATTTCCTGTTATAATTCAGAAATATAGTATCTTCTAAAATTCGGAAATGGAAATATTCAAATTCTGGCGAATTTGTATTCGCAAAGAAAAAACAAGTGTGAATAAAAAAAAACTCTGATATTCTTGCTAGTAATTTATTTGCCTTGTATTTACATTTGGTTGAATTCAACTATTTGGTTGGAAGTTCAAGTACTTTTGAAAAATCGTCTTTTTTGCTTTATTCTTAACTATTCAGTTGTGAGTGCGAGTATTAAATTGAAACTTAAATTTTTTGGTTCATTTGGTTCATAATTCAGGATTTCATTGATCTTGCTGATCTTTGCATATTAATGGTCAGGAGGAAGGAACAAATTGTTCGTTGAAAAATCAAGGAGAATTTAGAAAATTTTAAGAATGAAGTTTTGCGGTAGCTCTAATGGTTTAGTTTTATATTGCGAGAAAAATTCAATTAATTTTGTGAGCGAAATTCGTCTACCCTTATTATTTGAAAGTTCCTTGCTATTGGGCGTTCCCTACCTAAGGGACATTCATGAATTTCTTCTGTGGTCATCTCTTTAACCTCGCCGCTGTCCATGTTTATTTTTGCCCGTTTTTGCATGCCATATCTCACTCTATATATTCCACGAAGAACTTTGTTATTTCCCACCACTATTGCAAAGATTTCACCATTGGACGTTGATAACACAGTTTGTCTTCCTGTTGGCATGGGCCCAGGGAGCTGATTTCTTTCTTTCACATGAATTGGTGCATCGCGAGGAAAAGTGTAGGTTTGAATTTCGAATCGGCGGTTCGGATTCGTGAGCGGAATAAGACGAACAGATCTAAGCTCTTCAATTGAAAGTCCACCTAGGTGTGAAGAAGAACGACTGGCAGAAGGAGATCTGGACCTGGCACGAAGAGAAGGAGGAGGAGGCCTGACCGGAGAACCCTCAGGGTGAGGTATGACAGGAGGAGACCTTTCAGGAGAATGAGAAGATCCGCCACGAGTCACACCAGGAATAGGGTCCCCATTGGGTAAACATTCAAAAAGTGAACCTAACTCTGCAAGAAGAAACAAAGGATTCAATTCAGTAAGAAGCTCTCAAAACAAACTCAAGGAAAGTGTACTTGTGCAAGAGAACTGCACAAAAAGCCTTGAAGAAGAGAAGTATGTTTAAAAAAAGAGTAATTGGCTAATTAGAAACAACTGTAAACACACAGAAAAAAGGGGAAAAGGGTCTCCTTGCATACTCTCTTTGACAGATTTCACACTCTTTCCCCTATTCTCCTTTTTTATAGAATTCCTCTTTTTCTCCTTTTATTCGTTTGTCGCTTAAGTGGGAACTGAATTAATAGAACCCAATAAGGAACTCCAACTATTTGAGTTAGAACCTAATTTTTTGGTTGAAAAGTCTACGTGCGGATTAATCCTGCACGCATGCCTTCACTGCGCCACGCAGATGCGTCATCATAAGCGACGCATGTCGCTCGCACGTCGTGAAGGTCGCACACGTGACGGTGAAAAGCAAGCTTTATGCGTTTCGTAAAATTACATCGTACAATGACACTGTGCTACTTTGTACTTCAGGTATACCTTAAGGTAATTGGAAAAAACAGTCGCTTTTTCATATAGTGTCAAGTATTAGAAAAATAGAAAAACTAAAAATTAACCGCAACTAAAATGGAGGTTATAAACCTCGTAATTTCAGTAGCGATAAAAAGACAAGACTCGGATTTCCTATATATTTTAAACGTTTTTTTAAACAAAATTCACAAACCACGATAAAAGCATGTCACACTGCACCATAAACAACACATCAGAAACGACCTAGCCTATATAATAATGATCAAATTAATTTTAAAACATTCTATAAGTTGTGAAAGTAATTTCAACACATTATTTTAAAATGTTTAATTTGCAACAATTAGTTTTTTAAATTAGTCTGTGAACATCAATAAATTAAAAATAATTGTAAAATTTAAATTTATATTTCAGATGTTTTTCTTTTTTTTTGCTGTAGTAAATTACTGACACTGATTATTTCTAGAATAATAAGAAATTACATTATTATCATTATTATTATTAAAAAATGGGATGGGAGTAACATTATATGAAAACTGAACTACATTGTAAAAAATTAATTGTTTTGGTTCATGATCCGTCATTTCAGTTCAACATGCATCCTGTTTGTTGAAAATTGAACTATTTTGATCGAAAAACGATTTTTTGGAAATTCAATTGTTTAGTTAAAAAATGATCTTGCTTATTTGAAAATTTAAATATTGAGTCAAATTTTTTTTTGTTGGATATTTAACAAATCCTTAACATTTTTTCATTCTTGTTGAACTCTTTTGTTGAAAAATTTTTTTTCCTTAAGATTCATGATTTTAGTTGAAAATGCAACTATTTT
>CAKNXH010075590.1:0-16744 GCA_932178445.1 Andricus quercusramuli | reverse complement strand
ATTTCTTTCAAAAAGATACCAACATCAGTGTTTAAAGTTAATTATGCTAGTATCTAAAGTACTTCATTTCGAAAGGGACCATGCGCAGCTTCTTCACCAGAGCCTAAAGTGAGCCATCTTCAAACTGCGCATGCGCTAAAATTGTTCACACACAGTCTGCTCAAATAAGGTCCTTTAGGCACAATTTAGAAGCATGAAAATATCATCTTTTGAGGTGTGGCTTGCAAAAAGTACTATTTCAAGGGCTAGTTTTGGATATTACTATGAGACTGAGAAAAATTAGTCTCAAGTAGTAATAAAATGCTACCACTGGTGGAAACCCAGAATCTTTTCTTTTTGCATTAAAAATCACATCATCCCCATCTTCGCAAACCACAGGAAAAACAGATTAATGCTTCAGTAGATAATTGGGTTATCAATTATCTCTAATGAATATTACATTGCATCATGAGAATTCAAATACATACATGAGGAGTCGTTATTTCACATGCACAGTAGAACCTCGTTAACACAAAATCGAAGTGACCGAGAATTTGGGAGTTCGTGTTACAATAATTCGTGTTATCTGGGTGGTAATTTATATAATTGCCTAAAATACCTAATTAAATATAGTTCAATTATATTTAAATTTCTGGTCTGAAATATGTACATCTAACTCGGGTGAAATTATCGACAGAATTCATCTTATATTTGTTTTTGATGATTGAAACATAGAAACGGTCGATTTTGAAATGCTATTTCAGTTTTTCTGCTATTTCAGTTTTGTTCACTGTACCGCTGTGCATTCATCTAAAGTCAGCAACCACTGGTTTAAAAACCTGAGAATGTTATAACTAAGAAACACCACTGAATCTGACCTGAACATGTACACGATCTGTGTTACTGCTTTCAAATTACGTTACCGAGTCACTACTCAGAGACTGACGTTCGGACGGATAATGAATCACCTGTAAGAAATTTTCCACTTTTTAAGGCCTAAAGAGGAAGGATGATACCGTTAGTCGGCCACTTTGGACCACCGGTTCTAGTTTATTGATCGAAAATGCTTTTTAAGAAATAAGAAATTTTATTTTCTGGGCAAACAATGTAACATAAGATAAAATATAAACCGAAGAATGGTTCACCTTAAAAGGATCTACATATTTTGTTTGAAAAATGTTTTTGATAACACACATAGTTTTTGTTTTAACCCTCCGTATGGCACATGTTCCGCTAACATTCGGTTTGACACATGTGGTCTGGTCAGACCAGGTAAACTGAAATAATGACACACAAGTTTTCCACACTTAAAAAAAAAATTGTGCTGATTCAGTTTTTGATAGGACACGTAGTTTTTGCTTTATCCGTGAAAAACGACGTTACTATTAAAAAATCTAATTTTTGGACAAACGACACAAGATACGGAGGAAATTACTGGACCAAAGTTATTCAGCCTGAAAAGAGCTACGAATTCATAGAAACGTCAAACGTGCTTTGCCTTTCTTATTTATGTGAAAGACTTTGTGTGTGGGAAATACTCACGTTTGTGACTCCCTTTTTCCGGAAAAAGTTTATTGTTCACCGGCTGTGGTTTTAAATTCGATATAATATGTTTCCATGGGAAGTACATTCACTTTCTGTGATATCTATTACAACATAATTTGTAATCTGGTCATGTTCTGTGTGGTTGCATGAAACACTTTCTGTGGGGATACTTGAACCAGAAATTTAATTTGGCTATTTCCCTGTTTTCTTGATTGGGAGCTCAAAATGGCGCGAAATTATAAACTGAGAATGCAAATTGGTTTAACAACGAGTGAAAGTATGAGAGCAGCGATGGATTTTCATTTCACTGACGGATACATCGTTCGTCGACATTGCTTATCAAACTTTTTGCCTTGACGAAAAGAAAATGAAAGAGGGACAAGAGACAAAGTTAATTGCCGATTCCAAAAAACGTTGAATCTCTTCTGAAGAGCAAGAGAGAGTGCTCAGTGAGTACCTCATCCGTTGCTCACAAATGGGTTTCGGTGTGAGCAGTGTAGAATGCCGAAAAGTAGCTTTCGAGCTAGGCGTGAAAAACAATATCCGTATGCTACAGTCATATCAGGCAAATCAAACAGCAGGAAAAGATTGGTTTCTTGGATTTTAGAAATAAATCCAGTCATAAGCCTCCGGATACCAGGAAATTGCAGCTTGTCCCGAGCTACGTGCTTCAACGCTCACAACGGCAAGATTTTTACGACAATTTGCGGTTGATTCACCAACGTGAGCCCAGATTTTCAGATCCATAAAATATCTGGAATTCAGATGAAACCTCTACAACAGTTGTCCCCACTAAACCTCCAAACGGCATCGCTGCCAAGAACTCTAATCAAGTGACTCAAGTGACTGCGGATCCCTTTTTGGAAGTTATGAAGCACTTTATAAAATATTCAAACTCATCAAAATCTTGTAGCTTTATATTTGGCAAAAGATAATGGCGTCACAATTCTGGCTTCGCCACCAGACTCATCTCATAAACTTCCGCGGCAGTGAACTCCCGAACAGAGAAATGACCACAGAGATAAACGTTGATAGGAACTCGACAAATTCAACTCTGGAAAACAAAAATGAACCGAGAACTGAACGTAATAATTAAGCTGACATCGATGATATACTGCTCGAAAACCGAATTCGTCCATTCCTTCCAGGAAAGTCATCCGAAGAAATACGTGGATTCCCGAAAGCAAAATCACGAAAAACATTAACTCAAACAAGCAAACGAGATAGATGTCCAGAGGGAAGATTGATCAAGCAGAAGCACAGCAAAAGAAGTCTTCAAAAAAACTTGCAAAACTAAGGAAATAAAACAGCAGTCAACTACACCGAATTTTCCGCAATGAAATTCCTCGTACTGTGCGTTCTGTTTCAGATAACTCCGAATGTGAATGAATAAAAAATAATTGAAGACGATTGTATACTAACTAACATTTCCTTAGGATCATTTGTAATGCTTTTGTAACCCAAAGAGCAGAATTCTTATTTGAAAATAACGATTTGACTAGCTTAAAAGAGACTGGTTTAAGTATCCCCACGGGTGGTTCAATTATCTCTACAGGTGGGGATAATTGAACCAAAAGACATGCTTTTGTAAAATACCAACAATTTTCATAAGATACTAGATTTATTTATCATACTTCAGGAAGTTATTAATGAATGTTTGGTCTAACACACTGTTTTTGAGCAAGTTTGGTGAATAAGGTAGATTTATAACAGGGTCAAATGTTAAATTATCTGTCGAGCTGCTCGAAATCCCATGTATTCTATCATGATTCTATCATAAAGGCGGTGTTTTCTCCTTAACGAAACACTTATTCGGAAAATTGTTTCAGAAGTTAGTGACTCAAATTCAAGAGACCAATCTTACGTAAGGTGAGCCCAATCAGTTTTGGGCTGAAAAACACCATCTTTGGCACCCCTCCTTTGTACATTTACAGAAATATACAAGATCCTATAATCGGTATTAAAATTAACAAACTTAGGATGTATGAAAAGCTTCATGGCGGTGTCTGGAAGAAATAGCAACATTTTTATTTTAAATAAAGAATGTATAAATATTCTTATGGGATTTAATGGTGTTCTTCTTCTCAATTAGCCATAGAACTCAATCGAGTTATTACTTCTTGAAAATAGCTCATAAGTGAAATTTTTGCTTTTGCCAGTTTTTGGCGTGCATTATCATTGTGATTGGTGGTTTTTAATGCAAATTGTTTTTTTTTTATGTATGAAATACTACATTCTACGCATGACTAGATGTTTATGTACATTGTTTAAACCATTCATTATTATTGATAACGATATTCTCTTAGGCTGATTGTTGGAAGTTGCGGTTTTTTCTGCGATTAAAGACAACCGACATAATTTCTTGAACAATTAGTTATAGTTTGTAAATATCTACTCTTAGAGTTATCCTTAAAAGTTATGATGATTCTAGTTAAATTTTTGGGTAAATTTTCCAAACTCGAAGTATTATTTTCCATGTTAAGAACAATGGAAAAAACTTCACGCAAATATGTGGAGGAAGGGCGGGGCTGAAGTTTATGAAGCATTTAACACGTATTTTGTTAGCGGCGTCTCAAATAAAAGTGGTCTGTTGCGGCTGATTGAACAAAAACATCACTTTTTAAACTTTTAGATTGCGTTGAATTCACTTACATATGTTTAAATTATTTTATTGAACAATGTAAAAAGAATGTGGCTTCAAAGTCCAACGTTTTTCTAGAAAAATCATGGGTTCGAAATCTTAAGTTCAACTCATCGCCAAATCCGGTAAATTATTTCCGAACATTTTTTTACATCATGAAATCAAGACCAAATCATACTTACTAGATTTGAATAAAGGACACAAATGAGTATTACGTAATTGCTAAGCAATAATAAAAAATGTCTACCTGTAGAGAGAAATGTCTGCGAAACTACGAATAGAAGATTCGTTGCTGGTGTTAATATCCTTCAAAAAAGAACTCTACAGGGAGAGTCTTCTTATTTGAACCAACACTTTCAGTAAGCTTAGGTCTTCTCAAACTAAGCTATCAAAATCTTTAGCTTGGAAATATCTACATCCGGATCAGTTCTACATAAGGCAAGTTTGCTTCTCCTGAAAGAAAGAATAGACCATACCTAATTTGTCTTGGACACTACCTTCAAAAAACGACTAAAACTTCACCTATACCTATCAAATACCCTCGGATTTGACATTTGGTCTGCATTGGACCGCATCTCATTTGACCAATCCCAACAGATTAAACATCTTTCTACTCAAAAACAAAAAATGAAATTTTACAAATTACCTCCAGTAAGACACACACCAATAACTAACACAGCAGACAAATCTGTAACCAGCCTCTCAGCAATGACATGATTTCAGCCGTATCCAAAGGACCATCCAGAAAAGCCGATGACATACGGCGTAGGACAGCCAACATCTCACGCCAAGAAAGGAGAGAAAGGAAGTCAGGAGCTTATAGCGAGGATGAGGTATGGGTGCATGGAGGGTTTCAATAGGTTCTGGCTCTCTCGTGTGAAGAGGATGTGTGAACTTTGTGGAAAGGGGTATGCAAGAGTGGAGCACTGGTTGGAGGAATGCATGTAGGGGGAAAGAAGTGAGATAAGCATGGTGGTATTGTTGCATGAAAAGGGGGAAAAAAGAGAAGGAAGGAGGAAGAGGAATGGAGACGGAAAGATTGTAAATAGGAGAGCAAGTAGATATAAGTAAGATGTAAATCTTGTAAATAGTAGATAAGTAGTAGGTATTAGAGCGAAAACAGAGGTTGGCAAGCGAGGCAATGTGAAAAAGTAGGGACATGTGAGCGAGGCGAGGCGAAGCGAGGGAGGCAAGGCGATAAGAGCGTGCGGCTTAGAGATAAGGAATGGATGGATATTAGTTTTCAAGGGTTGGTTATAAGAAAAATCTATAAAAATAGAAGTTTATCTATCTATAACCCACTGACAGACGCAACACAACAGTAATAGTGAATAAGGAAGACTACAACAACAAAATCGTGGACCTCCTAATTGACGATGTATGTATATAAAAACTTGAAAAAGACCCCACAAAAACAATAGACGGAAAAACGAAAATCAATCAAAAAGACTTTAAACTTGAAAGCAAAACAATATCTCAATAATAACCTACTAATACCATCTCTCCACAGCTTCAACGAATCTCCAAAATCAACAAGAACAACATTTCACTTAGACCGATTGTTAGCCGAATAAACTCACCAACTTACAACTTAGCACGCTTCCTTATCAAAGAACTGGATCCTTTCACAGAAAACTCTATCACACAAGCCCAAAACTCTTTCGACTTCATCAAAAAAATACAACAGATGCACCGTCAACCCTAAGACATCCTCGCGAGTTTCGACGTAGTATATCTCATTATGAAAATATCAATCTCTGATGCAATCGATGTTATTAAATCCTTTGCAAACTTCCCCCCCGATCTCATACCTTTGATGGAACACTGTCTCAATAATACTTACTTCTTTTTCAAGAACCAATTCCACGAACAAACTTGAGGAGCAGCAATGGGATGTCCAATCTCACCTGTAATTGCCAATATCTTTATGAAACATCTACAAACTAAAATTTTCAACCAATAAAGCTTAAACCAGAATTTTAGCGCCGTTACTTTGAGACCACTTCTGTCATCTGGAGACATGGGCTAGATGAGCTACACCAGTTTTGCGATTTCATCAATCGATTACACCCTTATTTTCAGTTCACCGTGGAAATAGAACAAAATGGAAAATTGATTTCCTTGAACGTATTAGTTTACAAAAAATCTGATAACACATCAGGACATAAGGTTTTCAGAAAACCTTCACATACAGATACCTATGTGCCTCCTTTCACCACCACCAATCTCAAAAGCAATCGCTCATCAACATCTTAGTGATTCAGGAGTATATATAATACATTGCTCGTGTGCCAAAGTTTATATATGAGAAACCGGAAGAGCGGTAATCCATTTTGAAAAGGATTATATCTTCCGCCGCGTGTTGCGGCGAGACTGCGACGCTAACCATGCGTCAAAACCTCTCATTCCCTGGGGCACGTTGCGTTGACTGGTGGGGGAGGGGGAGATAAACCCTGCTGATGTCCCCCTTTATGAGTTTCTTCCACGCAGTACATCCATCCATGGGAACATGAACCCCGGGAGGGAGCGAGAGAAGAGATGTGTGCGACGGGTGTGTCGACTTTGTTTGGTTTTTGTGTCGGGGCAGGTTGGGAGGAGATGAAATGGGAAGGAATGTGGGGAATGTGCCCGGAGCCCTAGGAGCGTGAACAGCTGGGAAAAAGGCATGAATCCGATGGTCAGCAAACTCGTCGTTTCAAAACACCGTGAAATCGATACTTAGTCTCACAGGCCTTTCACTTTGATTTTCTTTCGAAAATTCGAGTAGAGGGCCGCACAGACGCGTGTAGATGTTACGGGGTTCTCAGCGATGGCCTGTGGCCGATAACAAGGAACATGAGAGTAAAGTCAGGATAAAAAATTTCACGCAATCAGCACTAGCTGAGCGTCGAAATCTTAAAACACCCTAATAACATCAAGAGGCACGATTGGTACAATGCCAATCCGGTTTGGCTTCTCGTCTTCCCAGGTTTTTTAAAAACGAATTGATTGGCCAATGAAGTTCGCCCAGTCCTCCCCCACCGGTGGGGCTTTTGCCCAATCACATGCAATATTCACGATACGCTAGCAAGATTCGTAGTCTTGCATACGATTGAAACCCGAAACACATTATATTATTACAATGAATCATCGTGAAAGCATTAAATCAATTATAGTGTAGCTATTTAATCACATCTCCCTAAAATCCTAATAGCCTACTTTTAGTCTTCCTTAGAGATCACTAGTCTTGGCGCTTTGAAGGATGCTTCCCTTGCCGCGTCGTAGCAGCGCAGATATTAATCATTTTTTCAATTAAAAGTTTTGAAAGTGACTGGTGGTAAGTGGTTGGTTCAAAATATATATAGATATAATATAAAAATAATATAATAAAAAATAATATATATAATATAATAATATATATAATAATAATAAAAAATAATAATAATAAAGATATATATATTCAATATATATATAGAAATATTTGATTGGAAATTCGACTTTTTGTGTCAAAATTCATCTATTTTGGTAGAAAATCTTTGTTTATTGAAAACTAAGCTTTTTTGCTGGCAATGCAATATATTGTCATGAAATATTGTCACATGAAATCTCAAGAATTTGAAACGTTTCACATTGAATTGCATATGATATCAACATTAGTGGTGCCTAAAATATTTTTTTTCTCTGTTATTCCCCTATTTTTTTTTTAATAATCGCCCCGTTCCCTCTTTTTTAAGAGCATTTTGGTCTCTAAGACGTGGCATTTTATTACTTTTTATTATTCTTGATTCATTATTGTAATCTAAAAAATCGGAAAAACGCAGAATAAACGTAGAGTACGTGCTTAGCCGACGGCTACGTGACTTTCGAGGAGGAGTACGAATCGACGTCGGGTCAGGTATCAGGTTCGCGAACCGGTCTGAAAACACGAAACTCTAGTATGGGTTGAAAACTCGAACCAGCCCGAAAGTTTAATTTGAAATTATGGGAATTTCCAGGACATCAGGAATATTACAAACAATTTTATCTTCTACCCATTATATACATTATAAGTTGACAAGAACGAAACGTGTTCATAGTATGTCGTTTGGAATCTATTCATTGAGACTTTTGATATTTTTTAATTATATTCAGAGAATAAATTTCAAATAATCCTGAAAAGCTGTTCTATATACAAACGTTTTTTTTTTAAATTTAGGTACAGGGCTATTTTTTCAAGGAAAAATCTGAAATTATGGTAATTGAAATTACATTCTGAAGATTTCATTACTTTTCAAATATTTTTCCCTCAATCAAAACGTAGTGCATGTAAAATTAAAAGAGTTTATGAAAAATTTATATTTGGTTCATTATAAAAAAAATCGATACACGACATCAAATGAATTCATCAAATTAATGTGTGCAATAATGAAGCCTCGGAAGAGATAAACTTGTAGGAATAAAGATCTGTTTTCTAGAATCTTTGTTCAAACAATGAGCGTGTGTCGATGTAGTTCTTCAGATACCGCTATTTGTTCAATAACATACAGGTGTACAAGTGTTTGTCTCCATGCTTAAATGTACGATGTCGCGTAAGATAGTGGATGGCGGCTGTACGTATACGACGTGGATATTTTTTTTGTGCGAGTGGGTCAGGAAGTCAAAGAGTGTCAGTCAGCAAATCACAATTGGCCACGTGGATTACGAAATCCTCACTAGCATATACATATATGAAACATTTTAATAAAAGTTCATTTCCTCGCTGAATCTGTATCATCTACTGCTATTTACAACCATCTACTCGATTAGTAAAAAATGAAGATCACCGTGGGTACTCTATTCATTTCTCTTGCCGTCTTCCTTGATTCTATTGGTAAATATATAATAATGTAACATCTTTACTTCTCTTAGTTTGCCCTCCTCTACATCGCAACCCTAACATTCTTCATACCTCCTCCATTTCCTGACTTCTCCTTTCTCTACTCCCCTACCCCACATATTCCACCCTTCCAATGCCACTTCTTCCCTGACTTCTCCATGTTCTACTTTCCCTAATTTCACTCCCATACTTTTCCTGCTTCTCCTGCCCACCATCACTTCCCTTATTTCTTCATCCTCCACTTCCCCTAATTCCACTCACATGCTTCTACTTCTCCTTTTCCTCCTCTCCTTACTTCTTCGTCAGAATAAAAAATGCCAAATGATCATTATTTGCGAGAGACAGTCTTGACACTCATAACGTCGTTATTTCACATATACGTGAGACAACGGTTACTCATGTAAATATTTGTACTCTGATGATGCAATGGAATATTCTTTAGATACAGATATGATAAAATTATTCAGTAATGCATTAATTCGTTTTTCTTCTTCTATTTCGCAAAAATGCGGATGGTCTGTATATTTATTTGCACTTTTGCGGTCATCGTTAGTTCTGCTGGCGAAGATAATAATAATTTAATTTATCTGTAATTCTTTCTATATTTCATATAATACATACATATATACGGCTAATCACCTGGTCTGCGGAGCGAGCCTTAAGTCCCCTTTTCCAGCTTATAGTCATATAATAGCGATTTGTATATTGGCACTGTAGAAACTAGAAATTTCTTTTTTTTACGGTATTATTTGTTTTCGCGTCCTTTTTTTGAAAGGATAAATTCATGTCGTTATTTTCAGTGCAAAAAGAAACGATTCTGGGTTCCCACCGGTGGTCTCATTTAAGTACTACTTGAGACTAATTGTGATCAGTCTTATTGTTTTTACAGTCTATGACGTCAAAAATGATGACGTCATAGATGTACATTGCCACTACATACCTACGAACTTGGAAAGCGGTACCTAAAGTCGCTTCCTACGACTTTCACTGGAAAGATACACTCATCGATAGTGTCCATCTTTTACCCCTTGGTGCACAATGTACTATTATGCTTACCACAAAGAAATCACTTTTCAACATTTCTTGAATACTTTGTAACATTTCTGAATTGCTAATCAAATAGTTCAATTTTAAACTTACGAAAAGATTTTCTACCAAATAGTCGTATTTTTGAAAATTTCAAAATATATAAAACAAGAAAGGAAAATTGATGAATTTCCTTAAAAATGGACTTGAAAATTGCAATAAAATTATTTACAATGATGTCAATATAGAAGGGTATAATTGTATATATGCATTCCTAATATATTTATATATAGAAAATAAAAGTCATAAAGAGACAAAACTGAAATCACGTCTAAACGTTATTTACAAAAACTCGTCTTCTACAAACAATATTTGTTTATTTAACAAGAAAAATGTAGGGTGGGTGATTCTCATAATTAAAAATTATTTCTTGTAAATTGTATTGAATCATCATGAAAAATGCTCTCTGCAATTAAACGTTCAATTTCGCTGAAGATAATAGACATTAACGTTTTAATCAAAAAAAATTAATATTCTATTTCTTTTTTCAGAATGCAGTTTACAGCCCGACGAGAAACCTGATATTAAACGGGATTCTGGTCCATCGTTTTCTTCTTCTTCTGCTCCTTTTCGAGGCAGGTTCAGGCTTCCTGCTAGCAAGAGTCCTGATGGCAAAAGTAATCCTGCTTCTCCTTCTGCCAGTCAAAATTCACCTGACCAGACATCTCCTCAGGAGCCTCCACTTCGTGCCAGATCCATTTCTCCTCCGGGCAGGCTTCCTTCAAATCAAATACTTGGATGTACAATAGAAGAACTTGGATATGTTCGGCTTATTCCTTGCACAAATCGGAACCAGCAATTAGAGTTTCGAAGATACGTTATTCCAGCCGGTTTGCCAATTAGATTTCGAGCAGAACTGTGTAGATATGTGCCCGTGCCAACCCGAGAATATATTGTATTATCAACTTCCAATGGTGAAATTTTTGCAATATTGGATTATAGTGGGAATCTTCGTGGAATTTATAGGGCAGATAGAAATCATTCGCGTATAAAAATAAATATGATAAACGGCGCAGTTGAGAATGTGACTTCAGATGAAAGAAGGGATTATCCAGTAGGCAAAGGTCAAGCATTTTTCTCAAGGAGTTTTATTAAAGCCCGTGCGAATTACGATTCATTACAGTCCGAACGGAATCCTAGTTCTTCTTCTTCATCTGCCAGACAGTCCAGGTCTCCTCCAGGCAGGCCTCCTTCTCATGAAGTACTTGGATATGCACTTGCAAAACTTGGATATATCCGGCTTATTCCCCTGGAAAATCCAAACCGGCAATTCGAGTTTCGAAGATACGTTTTTCCTGCCGGTTTACCAATAAAATTGCGAGCAGAACAGAATAAATATGTGCCCGTGCGAAACCTAGAACATATTGTTTTAGCAACAGCCAATGGTAACGTTTTTGCAATACTAGAACATACTGGGATTCTTCTTGGAATATATAAGGCAGATGCATATTGTTCGAGAATAAAAATAAACATGATAAGCGGTGCGGTTGACGATATGACCAAAATTGAAATGAAGGAATGTCCTGTAGGCAGATATCACCCAATCACTCCACGTTGGTTTAAGAAAGTTGCTTCCAATGAAGATACTCTACAGTGTGTGTATCATTAATTTACTAGGACAAAAATAAACTAAAATATAATATTGTTTGTAGTCCGTATTCAGGTCAAAATTAAATGAAGAGATTTGAATGCAAATGTATTATGGTTATCAAGGCTTCTTGTGTTTTATCTTTTGCTAATCCCTACAGAGCCATTTAAATTTTTCTTCTTTGAATATTCTAAATTCAGAGAATTGTATGATTTAGAGTTTTCTGACGCGAGTTTTTAAAAACACCATATCAACCTAACTTCTAACAGAATTTTCATTATTGTTTTAACTACGGTGCATTGTTTATAGAGACATTCGTTTTTTAGTACAGCCGCGTAGCCTCATTATCCACGTGCAACAATAGACAAAGTGGGGCAAAATCAAATAACATAGTTAACGATAAATTGTAGGACGCAATTCTCAATTGATTTAAGAATCTGTTTCAATAGACAAATTCTGTTATTGAATTGACAACTTATATGTGGAAGTGATTTTTGAACTGTTTTTGTTCAAAATTTCACATAAATGCAAATAATAAACAAATGTTCTTTCTGTTGTTTTTTGTCCATCATTTGGTGAACAACATTCCGACTTCTATTATCTTTTGGATTTAATCAGGTTCTGATTCGTCTGCGCTGGAAGCCAAATATATCAGAGTTATGCAAGTGCATACAAAATTATTTCATAGGAGAGAGGCCTGTCGGAGGAGACTTGTATCTGACATGAAGAAAAGGCAATTGCATATTTTATCTGGATTCAAATTACCAACTGCTGTTGATAATACAATATATTCTTGGGTTGGCCGAAACACATAGTTGATCCCATCTATTCGCCTTCGAATTGGTTTATCGGTAGGAAACACGTATCTTCAAAATTCATATCGCTGGTTCTAATTTGTGCAAGAAGTAAGCCGAACATTTCCAATTGTTCTATTGTACATCGAAGTACTCGATCTGAAGGAGACCTGCGCGGAAGAAACCTGGAACTGGCACGAAAAGGAGCCTCCTCTGAAGAAGTCTGCTGAGGCAAATTTTGTTGTCCAGCAGAAGGAGAAGAAGAAGAAGAAGAAGGACGAGGATTACGTTCGCTATTAGGATTCTCGGCAGATTAATTTTTTTTCAGTTAAGCACATTTATGGCTAAAATGTTTAGCTGTATTCAACGTTTCTTTCCAGAAATCGTCTTTCTGATTATTCAATCAAAATTATGAGAAATAATTTTCAAGTATAATAACTCCCAACCGTACATTTTTCTTGTTGAATAAAGATATATTTTCTGTAGAGGACGAGTGTGTAAACATTTTAATAACCTTAGTGACAATTGATTTAATGCCTTCACGATGATTCTTTATAATAAAAGGAGATGTTTCGGGTTACAATCGTGTTCATGAAACGTCGGCAAATATATTTTTACAAATATCCTTTCACTCAGTTTTGACTGTCGAATGACGCTTACCAAGCAGTCCTTTTAAATACGCCAAATAAAGAATTCAATTGCACTTATTTCAAAATTCTATAAAGAAGTATCAAGCGTCAAAACTTGCAGGTTGAGAATGATTCAGGCTCACCGTTGAAACGATCACTCTAGTCTACGCCTGAGAGTAGGCTACAGGAACACGCAGGGGATACCCGATACAGCGCCAGCCATCCGACAGGCGGGAATAGTTCCTTGCAATAACGACAGGAAGCGTAGAGTTGGTTTTTCCGCGACCTACCTTAACCATCGAGGGTATAAGAAGGGAGGAAAGATCCAAAGCTGGCACTTCTGAGTAAACTACAAGAAACGGAAGTCGACTACGGGATGATCCAACCGAACAGCTATCAGCTCAGGAAGGGTCAATATCCGTTGTTTTATGGCTATCCAGGTACGCTGCCACAGGCTCTGGAAATAATTTTTGCTTCACACTGGGTTCGCCATTCTAGGCGCCAGACATTTCCATTTTCAGGCTTTGTTCTCCGGGTGCTCGACACCCCAAGACATTTTTTACTTATTTTTATTTGTCTGGGCACGCTGCACCAGGCTTCCGACATCTCCGTTCGATACCTTGTATTCCGGGCATGCCATCATAGGCTCCAGCCTTTCGTTTCTTTTTTTAGATAAATTCGGGTAGACTGAATCAGGCTCCGAAGATAGGTTTTTTGGCCGTGCAGAACGGCACGTACTGAATGCTAGCTGCCGTGTAAATAATTCAAGTTTATATTTTCCATGATACGACGAAATGCTCGACCTCAGCGTTGATTTAAAAACGAATGCTCTTTAGAATATATGAGACTTTGATTACGAAGCTCATTCGTAAGTGATAATTTATCTAAAAATTAAAACCAACTGTGCTTATTCATGCGTGAAATTGTTGTTTTAGAAGCTTGTGAGTCGCATTCAAAAGAACAATCTTACGTCATGTGAACCCAATCAGTTTTGGGCTAAAAAACGCCCTGCTTGGCACCCCTCCTTTGTACATTTACATAAATATGCATAACTTCAAGATATAAATTTCTTAGGGTGGGAGGGAGGGGGGCGTGAACGCACTTTTGTGAAAGGCTACAGAATTAGTGTAGTTCACATGGGTTCTTATTTTCAACATTTAACAAAAATGTGTAATGTTTGTGATTTTCCATTTCCATTTTAAATATCTCGAAAACTGTTATTCATAGGCTAAAAATTAATATAACATAAAATGTGCAGTTTGGTATATGTTTTTCATGGGTTTTCCAACGAAAATTAAATTTGCACCAATTTTCGCTATAATATTCATAATAGGCGTGTCAAGAGCATAAGTTTACGTAGTTTAAAAAAAATTGCCGGAGTGACGTTTTCTGAACTTTATCAGTTTGGCGAATCAAAAAATTTTCTAACCAATATTAGATAAAAATGTGAAGAATGATAATGCTTAAATTTATGCTCAAGTCTCGAGGCGTGGAAAAGGCAAGTTAGATAGATTTAGTGCGTAAATATTTAAATTTCATCATTTTGGAGAAAAACTTCTTATGAATATGTTACCTTGGTTGATGTGACATAGTCTGTTTACAAGTATCACGACTACCTTCGCACTGTTTAAATGAAGACGAGAATGTTACAAAATCTTCTGTTTCGAACGGTTTAACAGTTTAACACGTCTTTCTAAAAAAAAAAAAACGTTTCGGTAATTTTGATTCAGAATCCCACATATTTAGAGAATTTATTTCAATCTGAACATTTTTCTTCACAATTAGCCATAGAATTCAATCAAGTAATTACTTTTTTAAAATAGATCATAAGTGAAATTATCGCTTTTGCCAGTTTTTGGCGTGCATTATCATTATTTTTGGTGGTTTTTAATGCAAAGTATTTTTTGTATATGAATTAATCATTCTCCATGTCGAGAACAATGGAAAAAACTTCACGCAAGTAGGTGGAGGGGGGGGCTGAAGTTTCTGAAGAATTTTCCACGTATTTTGTTAGCGGTATCTCAAATCAAAATGGTCTGTTGCGGCTAATTAAACAAAAATAGCTAACTCTGAACTTTTAGATTGCGCTGAATCAATGTAAAAAGTATGCGGCTACAAATTCCAAGGTTATTCGTGAAAAATCACCGGTTCGAAATCTTGGATTCAACTCATCGCCAAATCTGGTGAATTGTTTCTGAACATTTTTTTACATTTTACATCATGAAATCAAGAAAACATTATACTCTCTAGATTTGAATGAAGAACACAAATAAATATTACGTAATTGCTAAGCAATAATAAGAAATGTCTACCTGCAGAGTAGAAATTTCTGCAAAACTACAAATAGGAGATTCGTTGCAGAAAAACTCTACAGGGAGAGTTTTGTTACTTGAACTAACATTTCAGTAAGCTCAGGTCTCTCAAGCTAAGCTGTTAAAATCTTCAGCTTTCCTAGGACGATGCAGGCACAACAAGATCGTCCCAAAATTCTTACGAATGAAAAACCATTTGGAAACATCTACATCCAAATCATTTCTACATAAAACAAGTTTGCTTCTCTTGAAAGAAAGAATAAACCATACCAGATGTTTCTTTCATACGAACTTAGAAAAAACTATTAAAACTTCACCTGTACCTATCAATTACCTCGGATTTGAAATTTGGTCTACATTGGACAGTATCTCATTTGTCCAATCTGAACAGATTGAACATGTTTCCACTCAAGAACAAAAAATGAAATTTAACAAATTACTTCCAGTAAAGCATACACCATATAGAAACTTCTAAAAGACCCCACAGAAACAATAGACAGCAAAACAAAAATCCTCCTCAAAGACTTCAAAATTTACAGAAAAGCAATATCTCAATTAACACCTACTAATCCACTCTCTTCACAGTTTCACCGAATCCCAAAAATCCACAAAAACAACATTTCACTCAGACCGATCGTCAGTGCAATAAACTCACCAACTTACAGCCTAGCAAGCTTCCTCACCAAAGAACTGAATCCTTTTACAGAAAATTCTTTCACACAAGTCCAAAACTCTTTTGACTTTGTCAAAAAGATATAACAGATTCACATTCAACGGGAAGACAACCAAATGAGTTTCGTCGTAGTACTTCTCATTACGAAAGTACCATTTTCTGAAACAATCTTCATGAAATATCTAGAAACTAAAATATTTAACCAATCCAAGCGTAAACCAGAATTTTGGCGCCGTTACTTTGACAGCACTTATGTCATCTGGAGACATGGACTAGATGAGCTACACAAGTTTTCCGATTTCAACAATCGATTACACACTCATATGAAGTTCAACATGGAAATTGAACAAAATGGAAAATTGCTTTTCTTGAACGTACTAGTTTACAAAAAATCTGATAACACATCAGGACACGAGGTTTTCAGAAAACCCTCATATACAGATACCTACGTGCCTCATTTCACCACCACCTATCTCAAAAGCAATCGCTCATCAACCTCACAGTGATCCGGGTGTATATAAAATACATTGCTCTTGTGCCAAAGTTTATATTTGAGAAACCAGAAGAGCGGTAAGCCATTGTGAAAAGGAGCATGAGAGTAAAGTGAGGATAAAACATTTCACGCAATCAGCATTAGCAGAGTATCATATCGAAACAGCACAT